>JTDE01006204.1:31454-51438 GCA_014338405.1 Paragonimus skrjabini miyazakii
TTGCAGTATCCAGTGTGCTTCAGGGACGTCGCATCCTATTAGAATCCCTACGCCGTTTTCAGTTAGCCTATCAAACGGAAGGTCCCTTATGTGAGCCCATTTATCTACCTCAGATTGTTGGACGACTTCAGCCTGCGTCAGTGGCAGCTGTTTCACTGTATAAACTGAACCAGCTGTGACAGAATGCACCTGATTGCTTTTAAGCAAATAAAACAACGCCTGATATTTTTCAACATTGCCTTGCGCTACTCCAAAGATTTGCTGCTAAACCAACTACAATCAGATATATCATGGTTGCCATTAAAAACCAGACACTGCAAGTTTACCCTCTCATTTGGCATACCTCCGCCAAAGTTGCATCTCGAGTAACTGACTCCAGAGGATCCGCAGGACGTTGGGTGACTTGACTCACATTCAACGCCAGTGGCCAACCGGCCATACTGACTAGCGCTGACTGCCACTCAATTGTCCACAAAATATAACAAGTCGCCGAAATTACGATCAATTCCGCACTCAGTTATGCTTTCAACAACTTCTGCCCACCTTTTCTTGTAAGCGATGAGGTAATCGTTCAACTGCTTTAATGAGGTTGTTTGAGCAGTCTAATTCTGCTCCGTAATACAGCTGCGTCAGCATCGCCTGACAGCCCTTCATCTGACTGGCTAGTCCACGCAAACCATCAACATCATCAGCCACTAATTTAGGACCCATAAAAGCTTCTTTGTTTATCGCCTGCATAATATCATATAGGCGGCAAATCTGTTGATGCAAAATTGTCATTGCCTCTGTAAACCCCATCTCCTTTGGCAAGAGCGTGCAATGATTAATCGCCTCTTTCGCCCTGCCACGACAATAATGCAATAAATATGAGATCCTTGATCCTTCATCAGCTAATTTATCTACCACGTTACTTTCAAAACTTCTGACAAAGGTGGAGTAATCCTTCGGGGAGCCATCGGAACTGTTCATTTCTATTTTCGGAAGACTGGCTCAAAGAATCAAGGGTCTGAAAGCCCGCTTTAGCGATTCAACAGGGTCCAAACTAAAGGGGTTCGTCCCCGAGGCCCGTTGTTGAACGGGGGGGCCGATAATATCCCTTGGTGTGGTACTAAATCTAGTCCTAACCGTTGAGACGGGTTCGACTTCCACAGGCCTACAGCGCCTCTTATGGAGCTCGAGCAGTTTACGTCTCAACTCTAACTCCTCTGCCTTCAACGTCAGCACTCCTCCCAACAGATCAAAAACTTCATCAGAAACATTCAACAAAGCATGATTAAGCCAAACGCGAAAAGCAGCAGATGAGTTAGACACACTCTCCATCTTCTCCGGTGGGGACACCATCGTCCCTATCGCTACCCCTGGGCCGGATCCCTGCTTAGTCCTAGGGGTCCCAAACAAACAGCAATCATGCTCGACAACACGGTTCAGGTGGAAGCCCATCATTAGGAAAGCTTTTAGAAATACTCAAAACATTTGGCATAGAAGAACCGTTCGTAAACTTTAAAGAATTAAGGTTAATAGAAAGGGGAACGTCACCATTAGTATGATTGTCTAACTGGTTCTCATCCGAAAGGGTTAATGTGCAATCGCTGCAGCCTTGAGTGACAGAGAAGCGCTTGATCGTCCGGTGGCATATTGTTGGTTAACAAAAGCGGAATCAGCCTCGGTCACGCCATGATTGTCAGGACCGGTGGCAATTTCCACAACATCCGATTTCGTTATTCTCGTAGAATGCCGGAATTCCATGACAGGAGAGCGTTGCTACCCGTCCTCGTTGGAAGGCAAGGTGTCAGGGCCAAATGTAGAAGAGTACTACTCGAGAACTAAATGTAGAAGAGTACTATTTGAGTACTATTGAATCGTTCGCTAATAATTCAAGTTCACAACGAGTTACGCGTAATCTGTTGATCCAAAATTGCCTTTCTCAATATCCAACGGCATAAATGATGATCTATCCTCAAAACGGTCAATGAGAAGGTGCTCGTAAAAACTGGATTGAATCAATATACCTGAAAACTAAATATCTCACCTCGAATGTGAAATATCCTCAGAATTGAATAAAGAATTTGCCTGTGCAACAAATCTGACAACTAGGCACCGCTCAGTAATGAGGGACGATTAAACGGGATTGAGTTCACTCAAACAAATGGTAATTGGTTGGGTTGGAGCCAAATGACTGTTCAAGCATCGAGAAATGGTAAGAATCATAAGCTAGTCAAAAAAGAATATGGAAGAAGAATGTCTTATTGTGACAGTTAAAAATGTACAAGACCCTGACTGAATGAGAGTAAGGGAAACGGTTACAGTAGTCGCTGTAATAAGGAGAATGGTCAATACTGTTTATTCTTAAGGAAAATTAATGAAAGATACGGCCACCCTTCAATACTGAACAAGCAAAGCACAGCAATCTCGAAAATAATGCAACAGACCTTAACAAAATCAACACCCATTCTAGCGTACATCCGGATTTCATGGAAAAGTTAACAACAGTGATACCAACGAACGGTAAAGATTGTGAACACAACTGACTTGTTCAGTTTTAGTGCATTGTCCTACGCTAAAGTAGCTTCATAGGCGTTCCTCACGTTTGCAGTTTTATAAAAAGCTTAGTACTCACGTTTCAACAACAGTTGGATTGTCGAAATTATAATCACGCTTTCCTGCTTCTATTCGTCCAAATTTCAACAAAAGCTTATGTGGTCCCACGTCTATAACATCGATTTTTATCATATTCTACCTTCCACTTCCCGAAATTACGTGGAATGCCATTCTGCTTCATTGCGCGCACGGCCCTTGTGGAGCGGCACTACTTCACATTGCTTTCAGTCAGTAGGTAGCTCACCTTCCTTGAAAGACTTCCGAAGCAAACCACTTCTGACTGCAACCAGATTATCTGCACAATTTTTAGCAGACTTAGCGGTATGTTATCAAAACCTTGATACTTATTAGAATTGAATTTTTTAAGCTCCACAAGAACAGTGATAGGACTAAAGTCTACGTCATTGAGAATAGACAGAACGCTGGACTTAGAGGTACCGCACGTGACCGATAACGTGACTTCGGCGGAATTTTCCAAGAACACCTTTACAAGCGTATCCGCAATGATTTCCGCTGCCTCCTAGTTGTTGTTAGTCAGGCCACTATCTGTAAACAGGCTGGGAATACCTGGTTTTACTGAAGATTTTTTAAACAACTGTTTATAAAGCTACTTGGAGTTTCGTCTTAATTGGGCTACCGCAAAGGATTGTATATTAAGTTTATCTCTACGGACAGCCTCGTTACGCTTGTTTCTTATACGGTTATACTGATTGTAAGCCTCCGAAGTCTGGTTTAGCTTGAATCGCATCCATGTATGACGCTTTTCACAAACAATTTTTTCGTATATCTGCGAATACCATGGGACGGCTTATTACCTTTGATGATTCATAATGGAACAAATAAGTCAGTCACCTTATCGAGAGTGGCTTTAATGTGGTGCCAAAATAGTTCCACTAAGGATAAAGATGGTAAGTTCTGAGCGGCCGCTAGAAAGTAGTCGTTCACACTCACGTAACCTCCTTAAAGTACTTGTGTAGTGTTGGGGGATTAACTGCCACCCGAGAAGAAGCATAAATAAATCGGAACAAAATTAGAGCGTGATCACTGCAACCTACGAGCATTTCGGTGGTGAGGTTGTCAACTAAACCAGGCTCGTTAGTTAAGACTAGGCCCAAACTGGACGGTGCAAAACCCTGGCGCCATCTGCTGGGACCTAGTATATTTTCCAATAACCCTAATTCATTAGTGGACGTCAATCTAGTACAGGTAATATCCCTAAATAAAGCTTATCTCTGATGACTCGTCATTGGGTAAGGTTATCATCTGGCGACGATGTCAAATTAGACGACTCTGGCACTCCGTGGATGATTAGACTTCGGTCAAAGTTGTCAAAGGGTTTCTTTGACTCCCTTCTCCGGATTCTTTCCAGGTATGGAAGATCAGGTTTTAGGCGTATGTGGGCCATATTACAACCTCGAAGTAGGAGTGCTCTTGTGAGCGCTACCTCAGTATACTGACGGCTTTCGAAGGTTACATTCAGCAAGCGGGGAATCTACGTGAGAACACCCGACTTAGACCGGGAAAGCCGTTGAAATCTAGCTGACTTGCAGCAATCCTTCAGTCTTGTTACAGCACACAATTCGGACCGTAATTGGCAGTCATGGTGTTCACGCTCAATCAATAATGTCGCAAGGGATTCCGCAAAGTTAGAAACAGTTACGCTATATTGGTTACCAGAAGGCTTTGAGTTTATGCCGGTGACAAACTGAATCTCAGCTTCTTTGAGGTGGCTCTTAGTATCATTCGCCTCGTCTTTTCAATTCACTTTATTACGAGCTGCTAGTCTTCTGGCTAACGAGCTACTCACGTCAGAAGGGTTAACTCCGCCTGTCCTTTTGTTGCCATTTGTCACCCATACGCTCCAATCAACTATGGAAACCTTAACATTGTTACTGGGATGACGCACATTAGAAGCGGTAATCACCCCGGTCTCTTTAGTTAGCTGATGAACATCAGTGGTTCCGCTTGAAGCCCTTAAGCTCTCGCGCTAAGGTGAAGGTCTACATATCGCTGTGGCTGCGTTTAGCGGACTGTTTGCCGGACAATAGGCGGCATTTGTCGAGAGTTCCGTTTGTGAGTGGGTGTCACTATTTGTAGTGGAGCAGCTAGAAGTGTGAGTGGCATCACTAATTGGACATTCTTTAGAAAGGAGTGCGTTGAATCCTGTTATACACTTATTACAAAGGAAGACTAGACAATCAACAACGTCGTGAGTTAATGTTTTATAAAGTGCGACTGTGATTTATGGTTCGCATACCTTATGAGTCCAGCGTTGGCAACCATGACAACATAATCCTTGCTGGTTAGGATTCATAGATTTCGCCCACTTAATGCAAAGACTGGCTCCACCTTTGGTAGCTACCTGAGATTTGCGATTTCGGGGGGAGCCATATCTCCGATAAACTGAAATTCCTACGTTTATTGTCAAGAAGCAAGCAAAAACAAGCTTAGAGTAGCTACTGGGCACCAAACTTTAATAAAGACAGAACACCGTTAAGGAGCGCCTCAACGTAATGAAAGGGTAACTACGGTTGCTTACTACTTCGCTTAGAATGAGGCATTGGCAATGGAGGCCGCAGAACTTGCAGACAGGGAATTGTGGGAGCATAGGAGACTAGCAGTGGGTTAGAATCGCGTAAGGTTGAAACTGGATAACAGCAGGTGTCTTTTGGAGTTAGAAAACAGATGTACTGCTCCGACAATATTTTGATTCAAAATCAGACAGCTCAGCAGGGTTTAAGGTTGACGGATTTTTGGGTGCACTAGAACTGCCGAAGAAACTTACTTGAGCCTGCGTTCTTTCATCGTTAAAATGTCGCTTCAAACCTACGACTCGTAGAAATTTTTTGTATACTCACATGCCAAAAACAAACCGACCGCCTTGACCCATGAGACTTGCAGATCCAGAAAAGTCTCCGACTGGTTATTGATCCGCTTCTGGGTGGCGCGGAACGAGGACTTTCGCCAGGAACAAATTTGAACCGAGAAGGATTGTCGCGAAGGCGTCGATGAGTAGCATGAGCACATAGTTAACTAGTTAATAGAAGTAAAGTGGGAAAGGTATGGAGCAAGGATCCAATTGTTCACATCAGACAATCTCAAGCATGTACGTGCTAACAGGACATGCAAAGGGACATAAAGCCAGATACTTGTCATGCACAGTATATAAAACAGACACATCACAAAATGCTGGTGTGGGTAATTTCCCACAAGGTCTCATTCCAGATTCGATGAGTTACACGATGGTAATTATTCAGAACACAACAGACAGCGCAGTACACTATGTATTACCACGACCGAGGAGCAAGAAAATATACAGCCAGTTAGCGGACTACGTGTGACGCGCAAAACGGAAAAGTGATGAAGTTCTACGCTAACGGAAATAGAGCATAAAATTGAGCTAAACAAACATGTCTCAACAGGAGGTGTCAAACTGCACAGCAAACTACCAAAAAATTAAGCTTTTCTAGGAGGTCGCTGCAAAGCACCCCCAGACGACTACAAGGGTAAAGAGAAGTCTTCGTTACGCAATATAAGCATGAAACTATTGGATGGCAAAAATGTAATGTCCATTGCTAGGTAAATGTCCAGCTAGCAGGAAGCACAGGAGAGTAATAAGGGGAGCAGTCCACAAGATGATCGGTCGCGAACTGATGGTGCTCTGATTGAGTCTGTTATTTAGATTATTTAAGCTATGTAGTCTTCCGTGCACGTTTATCGTAGTGGGCTACCCAACTCTGGAAGACTCACAAGTGAGAAAAAATGGGAAGTAAGTTTGTCCGGTGCTGAACGGTAGTCTTCAGGAATTGTCTCTCCATTGCATCAAGTCCAGGTGATCTGAGACGGAACGAACGGTGAAATACCCGTACCAAGTAGAAAACCAAGCTCACCGTGTTGAGGGATCGTTCGACCTCAATAATCCGTTGCGGACCTGATACTTTTCAAATTTGTTGACCAATAATGTAATCCAGTTGTTGTAAAGTCACGCTTGAAAAGAACTCATAGGAAACGTGTTAGCGTGTGCCGACAAAAATGATCAAATAATGGTAACAAGGCAGTTATGATAAACGAGCATTTTGCATGTAGAAAACATTAACGTGCTCAGCGAGCCTTACAGGCTCTCGTACGCTTCTACCGTGCCGGTCATGCAGTACGGGTGAAGGTGTAGGGCTGCAATCAGGTGTTTTTGCCATGGGTTCAGAATAAGATGACGGAGCTGAAAGTGTAGGCGCAACACTGGGCCAATCATCTTCGATAGACGCGAATTCACTTCGATCAAGCTAAACGACCTTGCGTCCGCCATCTCGTTCAATGGTGAAGCACTTTTCGCGCCGTTGTAACACGCGGAAAGAGCCTATATACGGCGGTCGCAGAGGCTTGCGTGAGCTGTCTACGCGTATAAAGACGTGAGAGTAGGAAGAAAGCTTCTTGTGCAAATTCACGGGTGACGACCGCTCTCGTAGTTGCACTAGACGTAGCTGTTGCATGTGATTCGCCAGGCGTGCCACATGTCATTCACAATCGGGAGGTCTGTTTGCCAAAGGAGAAACTAGTTCGTTGGGCAAACGTAGGGTGCAACCATAAACAAGTTGAGTCGGGGTGGTCTTCAAATCCATCTTTACGGGGTTACGCAGCTCAAGAAGGACGAGCGGTAAAGCTACTTGCCAGGGGGGAGTCGACTACGCAGTGAGGGCTGTTTTCAACTAACGATGAAAACGTTCCACCATCCCATTGGATTCTGGATGATATACAGTAGTGCGTATGCGCTTGCACCCGAGAGTATTAAGGGGAATTGTGAAAGTTCCCTTGAAGTGAGAACCACGGTCATTAGTCACCAAAGCGGGACAACCATTTCGGGCTACTCAACGTTCCAAAAAGGCGCGAGCCACCGTTTTGGAAGTGGGATTGTCTCCGGCCACCTAGTGAAACGGTCGACACAAATCAGGAAGAGAGTGAAGCCGTCAGAAGGTGTTAGCGGTCCGACGAGGTTGGTGTGCACGTAATGAAGACGTGCGTCGGGTACCTAGAGGACACTCATGGGGCTCTCAGTATGTCTATGAACCTTAGAACGTTGACATTCCAGACAGCAACGAGCCCAATTTCCGACGTCGTGATTCACTTCAGGCCATGCAGAGCGTTCAGTTATACGTTTCACTGAAGCACGTATGCCAGGGGGCGATAGGTTATGCAGTGCATTGAACACTGCACGATGAAACGATAAGGGCTCTACAGGCCTAGGCGCGGCTTGTGAAACATCGCACAGGATGGTGCCCCCAGAGGAAGTTAAAGTAACAGGCTGTATTTTGAGTGATCTACGTTGGCGGAGCTGCTCTATCTCGAGGCAGCGCGTGTTTCGAAAAAGACCGGATATCGTTGCGTGCAAGTGTACTTTCCATTCTTTCATACAACCGCTCAAATTAACTTACCATTTGCCACATTCTGTCACTGTTAACTGCTTTGAAAAGTTTTGATCATTATTTGTTGAAAAAAGGAATATTTTACCACAATGCGCACTAAGTCAGCTAGTCTTCAAAAACCGTCAGTCGCAAAGCGATCAGCCTCATGCAAAAATGCATGATGACGACAGAGAGAGGCATAAAGTTCCCAGGCACCACGTCCAACGCTTGCTCAATTAGTGCTATCGCTACGGAGCCAATATCTGCTGCTAAAGCGGTTATTTCAACGGTAAATGATGGACTATTACGAGAAAAGAACAAAACCAAGTTATGTTCATTTCCTATTACCGACGTATTTGTAGACCAGGTTAAGATGATAACGGATTTATAGGCTGAATTTCTTTCATGCATTCAACTGAATGCATAGAACCAACGGGTCTTAGTGCCCACAGGGCAGAGGCATATTTCGTATCTCATATTCACCATATGTATCTCGTCTGTAGAGATATACGTTCTGGAATTACTTACAGAAAGTGGTTATAATGTCGTTAGGTATCCGTTTAACTTCAATACAGCTATCAAGCCAACAACTCTATTCTACCGTCCGATCAAATGCACCGATTGGAGTACTTTCTTCTTCCCCTTACTAAGATCCTCAAGTTGGAACGCGTTCTTTTGTGCATCAGGCCCAAAAGTAGCAACCGCGAAATTTATCAAACACCACTTTTTATACCGACATTCTGGCTCCCATAAAATAAAAACTTGTCGATTCGTATGCACAAGGTAGCATCTTTACTGCACAAGAGATTGACAGACTTAAAATACTTGAGTCGATGCACAGAAAAACACTGGATTTCTCCCTATTAATGCAAATGAGCAGCATGTTTGAATACAAAAAACATAAAACGCAACTGCATTATGCAAACGAAGAAAAACTGACGCTTGGAATCGAGCAGGTGCCATGAAACTGATGCAGCTAATGGGAGGACAAAATTCGATGAGGGACTCTTCTATAAGTGTTACAACTCTCGAAGATAAAACGGTTGTCGATGGCTCTGTTGAAATATATGAAACCTCCAACTCACATTTTGCCCCTGCGTCTAGCGTGGAGAACACAGTATTACCCGTTAATACTCTGTTGAAAACAACCAAAGTTCTGTGCAATGTTTCCAATGATGTTAGAAGTATCCGCTCACAATTAACTACCACTGAACCCACAATCCATCCTGGACCTGATGGTACCCCACCAGTCGCTATCAAGCAAAGAGGTGTGAATGTACCCTTCTTTTCATTTACTGCCATCTAAACATAGCTGGTAGATTTGTTTAAGAAAATCTCCAACGTTCATTCACCAAAGGCTTATTAGGATAATCATCTTCACTCACCCATAGTGAACGTTGTCAAACACTTGGTATTTATCCACTTTGGTTACGAAGACTAAAATTTAATCTTACACTTTCGTATAAACTGATACACTCGGAAGTCATCGCTACAGCACTCGCTTTTCGTTTCCAACACAGCTCCCATATGGTCTAAGAAGTAAAGGTACCATTTTTCTAACCCCGTTGGCTCGGGAAAAGATACGCGCCAACTTCTAAATTGAAAATTATTCCTACATTTAGAATAGAACTTCGAATGAAATCAGAGCCAGTAACAACATTCAGTCCCTTTCTCTCTGATTACGCTTTCTTTTGTCAACAGATTTCATGAACGCCTAATTATGTAACTGGTTGTTCCCTTATACCGCCTTTAATTATGTCATAATTGCGCACATCCGAGCGTGTCTCTCACAAACGCGTTGAGAACTGTGTGTATTATTATCACCTTATACCAAGTCTACGTGCCAAGCTTGATGGGGAAACATTCGCATTTGTCCCCCCCAGACTCCCTCCCAGTTTCAGTGAACGCAGACCTTTCCTTTAGCCACTTACGAAGTTCTAGCTGTCATTATAATCTTTAGTTCCTCTTTCTTTATACGCATTTACTCTTCAAGAGGTCTGTCGTCCATCACCAAATGTTGCTCAGGTGAAAATCGAGTTATAGCTGGGGCTGGTGAGACTGCCACTGTCCCTACAGCTTCCCCTGGGCATGGTTCCTGTTTAGGCCTAGGGGTCCTTGGCATATCAAAATCATGTGAAACTGCGAGTGATACCTCATTCCCAGCCGTCCCTGTGACGATCAAGGAAACTCTCAGAAAAAAGCCCTAAGCGAATAATGAACTAAGGCAGAAATAGTGGAAACATTTGAAGATGATTTGACGTCGTCACTGGTGTGGATCCCCTTGGGATAGTTGGTCAGTTGTTGGAGATAGGAGCAAGACTAACCTCTACAGACAGGAGCATAACAGGCAGGCCCAACGATACAAATGTCCTGGAAGAAGCTTCAAGCGACTGGTAACCAACAAAACGACTTCATGCATCACGTGTGTCTAATTCGATCCGATTGGCCATTGTAAGTGCAACCGGATAACCTTCACCCATTCGGCAGGTGGTATTGGTCACCACGAAAACGGATTTATCAGGCACCGTTAATCCGGTGCGTCGAGTGGTTGTTCGAGCAACGCTCAATCTACTAGCAGCGTCTGTCGATAAGATGGATCTAGAATAGTCCCGTCTGTGAGCAGCGAGCGCTCCTTAATTCTGGGCCCGCTGAGCAACCGATCCGCACCGGCAAGTTTCTTATCAATAAGGTGTTAAGGGACGAGAGAATTAGTTTGAAATGGATAGAAAAAGACAACAACAAACCCCGGAATTGAATCCACCAAATATGAATGTTCCGAGACTGGCTGTGCACGTGAATATGATCAAAAGCAACAGTTGCGTAATGGCAGAACGATCAAGCGCGAATGAAACCAGGAACCATATGAACAAGGGTCCAGGACTAGGAAGTGAAGAAGAAAACCTATGCGAGAACAAGTTTCCGCAAATAGACGACACCAATATTAACGGTCGTGGGAGAAATGATTTATTACGCGCGTAATTTGGATGGTCACGTTGTGATTTGCGACCGAAACAAGCAGGCGCACAATAGTTGAATTTGAATTGGTGACGGAGTGTGCTGCTGTGTTGTTGGTGCCGTTTTAGTTATCGTTTGTGTAAGTCATGTGCATGGCTTACTAGGCCTTTGGCTCATGCCTATTTCCTGTTGTTTCCTTTTACAGGACTGTTGTTCGAACCATGACTTCGGAAGAACGCTGTCCCCCGGTGTCTTCACATTACCCCAGAGTTGGTCCGCAGGCGTAACGGACAACCAGAGTAGCGACGGCCGGCTTGCATGTTACAATGTCAGTCTTTGCAAGGAAAACACAAAAGCTAGTCGTAGACAGTGACTTCTTCGGTTATAGTGGAGGGAAAAACTGATCACATTCCGCTTTTTTACCTCGGTATCTGGTGCAAGAATGAAAATCACCGAAATGTGTGTTACGGAGGCGTATGTGTTTGTTTTAATTGGGCGATAAATGAAAACGACCTGAACGTGTGTTATTTTCAAATCTCTGTTTGGTTGATATTGGTTCGCAGAAATAACGCTGAAATGCAGAAATATTTTGTTTATTAATATACGGAAGAATGCAGAAATTGTTTATCACATTAGCAACTGAGGACACTTTTATTTTCAGGACATGGATTATATTGAAGCATTCGAGGCTGTTTCCGAAAATCATGAATTTCACACTTTTTTACAGTTCCAAGAGTGCCTGGAAAGGTATACGAGGATGTCGGCGTTATTTACGTTCGCGGAACGAGCCGTAGATGGAAATCTGTTTTGAACTACGATAGGGTGAGGAAGCATGAAACCCCGAGAACCGTCTAGAGTTTCTACCGCTGTACGAAGTACAAAAGACGGTAGAGTGAATTCAGAGGTGTGCGACGTGTCTTGGTTAACAACCTAATTCACGCGACACCTGTTGCAACTCACGAATTTAGGTGGTCCGGAGAAATGGCTGTCTGTTTGTTAGTTCTTTCCAGTTAGAGCACAACCGTAAACTTAATCGTCTGGCACACGAGTGTCATCCTACAAATCGCAGGTTAACAGTCAGTGAAATGAATAACTGTAGGAGTCTATTCGAATACAGTACACTAACTCTCCACATTAAGCAGTATTTCGAGGACGTTTACGAAAGCTTTATCACGACGGCTGACGTTAGAAACGTCCGAGGCAGGTTGAAGCCCGCATTGTCCAGTGAGTTTTGGATGTAATATTTTGACTGGACTTCAGAGAACCTAGTGAAAGTGCTCGGCGATATTGTGGAGAAAGGTTTCCTGCGTGTCGTGCAGGATAAAAGCAGTGGAGACACACATATTTGCTTTGCTCAGCGGACGCAGGTTAAGCTGTTCAGACGTTTTCAACATGTGGTGAATGTGGAAGCCACACACGGGACCAACAGGCACAAGTGAGCCGCCGAAATTCTGATATTCTTGAAGCTTGAATCTATATCAATTCCTGGTTACTGATGGCATGGGACATGGCCGACCGGTGATGTGCGGATACGAGCGTCGTGAGAAGTATGCCTCACTACGTAAGCTGTTCGAAATTTTCCGAGATCTGATGGATGAGCACATACCGGTGAAGACGTTCGTGATGGACAGGATGACCGCACAGATGAAGGCAGCCCGTGTGGCGATCGGCTTTGACCTCCTATTGTGTTACTTCCATGTACTTGACGCCGTCCGAAAGTATGTAGGTGAATCAGATTTCTTTGTCATGATCATTAATAGACAAATTCCTTTCGCAGCCAGCATCTCTTTCGCCGAATGGCCACAGCAGACAATCAACAGGAGTAAGTTGCATGGTTACACAATCTACGTTATAGGTTCAACCGTGACTTACGTGTAATCGGCCGAACAGATAAGAAGTTTATGAATTATTTGTTGTGCAATTGGCCTTACATCAAGCCGAAGTGACCTATTCATGCACAAGGTAATGTTGTCCACTTCGGAAACCGCACTATCGATCGCCTCGATAATGTTAACGGATGACTAAAGAATAGGACGCACCCCAGGGACTACTTAGCTACTGCCATTCCAAAAATATGGGCCCACAGAGAGTGCCTTACGCGGGAATTCGAAGCGCAGACGACTTATGGATGCAATCGTCGTTAAGTTGTGGATGTTGAATTGTACATGAAGAACATTCTTTACAGAATGACCACATTCGCCAGTCATCAAGTCCAAAAGCATCTGAACACACGAACCCCACGTTTACATTTAGAAACAATAGCTGAATTCGAGGTGAGCCTTTGTACATTAATCACTTTGAACATTGCAGCTGCGGGTTCAACATGATGGCAAATGTTTCGATGTGGATAGCTTGCAGGGGACCTGCGAGTGTATTTTTATCACTCAATGTGCCATACTTGCATCCACATTCTGTCAGTATTTCGAAAACATTCCCTCCTATACGGTGAGCATTTTTGTACTGTTAATTTTTGTTCAAAAGGGCCATTCCCCCGCGCACGATCGATGGTCGGCGGAATATAACCTGCCAATTCGCCGGGTAGTTGACCCAAAGCTTCAGCCGCTCGTTGCATCGAACTTCAACTGACAGTATAAAGCATTGCATTACTTACTAGCAAAAGTACATAAATGCAGCAGTCGCACGGCTGTGACATCATTCAACCGCATTTTCGCTTTCATCAGCAAAACAGTTGAACGTGCAAAGGCTGACTTACCTTTGTCTGACTTCCCGATCATCATATATTCGGGCAACAAGCAGCCAAGTTAGGTGAGGAAAATTCAAACGGGGTTGCCATGTGGATATTGCGGTGAACCGGTGCAGACGGACAGCTATCGTTGTAAAACCGATGAGCTCATCGTCCACTCCGACTGCATCCAAACCGCTGACCTATGGGAATGTCTATTCCGCGGGAAACAACTTCGATCACCGTGACATAGTAGGTGCATGTTTTCAACTTTTATTTGTTAGTTCCATCAACTTTAGCTAACGTTCTCGCACGCCTAATGAACAGATCTTTCACCACGCCGATTTTGGATGTCGACTTAGACATGTCCGCGCACAGTGTGCCCTGTGCACGGAAGCTCAAGAAGCCGCAAATAGACATCATCTGGAGTGATTCGTCTGTTGATATCATTCAGCAAAGTGAGTTCATTTACAAACGTGCATATAGTTATCTTGCAGCTATTATACTTGAACGCAATAATGAGGACTTCCTTTGATAAACAATATCCATTTTCGGGATGAAATCACGCGAACAAACAGCCCCATGATACTCTGATGCAAGCCGAAAGAAGTATGTGCACCTTGTAACCGAGGCCCCAAATACACCAATCGTATCAAAATTCGCGAGTTCTCAAAGACTTCGCTCATACAATGGAGTACGGCATAACTCGTAAGGTAGGACAAATGAACGGAGTAGTTATAAGTGCTCGAGCGTAGAGTACAGTTTGGCCTAACTCGTAAGGTGCGACAAATGAGTGGAGCAGTCTTCATGTGGTCTCCGATATACATTCTATGAACACTCAACTTATGCTCACGGCAACTTGAAGATTAACTTTGCTGCCAATCCCAAATAACACGCCTCATATAGTCCCTTAGGGGACCCCTGAGGGCTTTCGGGGGCTGGTGGTGGGTGAAAATGGAGTATGACCGGTTAGCCACCATGGGGGCAAAACGGAGGCTGGCCCGAAAATCGTTTTACTGCGCGAAAGCTCATTTACCCACCCGATTTCTTCTAACCACTATGCACTAGTCTTTCAGTTCTTCTCATATAATTGCTCCACCACATCCGCATTAGTCCCTAACCTACCGGACGACCTGCCAATGCTAGAAAACAGGCAACAATGAAACTATGTAAATGCATACACATTTATTGTTCATAATTGTAAATGTACAACACCGTTGGTCGGATCATTACACTGGTTTCTTCTCATACAAATGGTTGACAGTGTGAATTAGATCTCCGTTCACTGATATTTATTGTCCATATGGATGCCTTGTCTTCGAAGAGTATTTGCAAGGTGGCGGAAAAGATATTGTAAACGAAGACACTAGTGAAGCAGATTAGCATAGTGTTGCTGCTTATGTGGGTAAAGATGCATAAACAATCTGTGATGATTTTAAATCATAACGGAAGTTTATATGTTGTTGTTGTTTTACTACATGAATAATAACATTGTACATGGACTGATTACAATACAATTTCGTGGGCTGACGTGCTGCGTTATTACTATTGCGTAGAAGCTAGCTCTGGGTTTGAGCTAAGTACATTTCCTATTACTATTACGTAATTCAAACTATCGCACAATCAATTATAGTAATTGCGCAACAAGCGATATCTAATGTTCGGAAGGCAAATTATAGTTGATGTGCCACACTAGATATAACACAATTAACCTGCTGATGCAGGTTTCAAACGGAAGTACACAGTTTTAGATAATAACCCGTCATACCTGATCTGCGGACTTGTAACTTAGGTACACGTATTTTAGTGATCTGAAATGTGAGATGAAAAGAAATGTGATGACAGTTAATATAACGATGCACAGTATTATGTACTACATGTGACACTCGCTGGTAATTTCTGTCGCATATTGTTAAGATACCAATTCTGTAGTGGAAATGGGTAGTCAGCATACAAATCTGAAGGCAGATATTTAAATATATACATATGATTGCACAAAGACACAGGTAACGAATGACAGTTTTCTATTATTTATTGAAAGCATGCAAAATGGGTACAAAAACATTAGCCGTTGCATGGAGAATACAGAGGCATTTACCAATTGAACAAATAGTCCATTTCGTACAGGTGATGGAAGAAGTGGCGGTAACCAGATGGATAGACAGATCACTGGGATCCAGGTGGGGATAGGAAAATGGGGACAATTTGCTAAATAGCGTATAAAAGACTGTAGTAGACGTAAACACTATATAAAACTTAGGTGTAAACACGAGGTTAAATGTGATGAAAACGAAAGCAACTGACCCGCAAAGGTTCGTAGAGGTGGTTTGTTTTAGGTTTCCACTATAGTGAGTGTAGGTTTCCAATGGATGCGATCTGTCGTGTTGTTCCAAAGAGATTTTGGGTTCTAAGCGGTGACAATCGTGACGACAGATAAATTCGGAGTTATGCTGAAGTAAATGGTTGATTGCCTTCAACTTCAATTCTCTGTAGATCAGTACATAGGCGACAAGAAACGCAGAAAGAAGACAGGACTCGCTACCTTGGTGATGGATTTTGTATTACTGGTTCATTCGATTCACTTGGATTAAACATCAAATGTACATGTGAATTTGAGGAGGGTGAGAGGTGTGAAGAACAATAAGAAGGTTGAAGAACAATATACTGTAAAAAATAGCACCGAACCGAAATTACGTTGCATTAACTTCCTACACTTCCGGTAAATAGTTGGCACCAAACGGCGATCTCTTATTTTCTGTTAAACGTAATCAATGTTGCGCAAAAACACAATGACACCGAAAAACAGATCACGATAACCTATTGGCGTTTTAAGTCAAACCAAGGTGAGCATAGTACTTTATGATCGACTAATGCATGGAAACAAAACGAGGAAGGCAGATATAATAACATTTAGGCACTAACATCAACAACAGAAGTGGGGACATTGCAAGAAATATACACCATTGAATAATTTCGTGTACTTATCATGAAAAATCCACTAATATACAAAGGCCCATTCTGCCTCAGAAAAGCCCGTATTTTGCCCCATCAAAAATGGGGTTGTGTGCTGCTTGGGATATTTCATACTGTCGATAGCAATCAATGGCAATTGATGGCAAATATACATAGGAAAACACTACCGACGTACTTATTTTTCGAATATAATACTAAGTGCAACAATAGTACACACAATATATAACGTTTGCAGCTTTATAGAAAACCCAGTCTATATGACCGAACAGTGATTTGGTCGTCGGAAGAAAACTCAAGTCTATAGACTAGCATTTTAAGAAGAGGATGTTCTTCTACTTTCAGGACAGTGAATTCTATTGTATTAAAACATTCAGTTGCTTGTTCAACGCAGTTTCTAAATTTTGTTGAATTTCTCATCAATTGTCACCTCATTGAACATGTGCTCATTGTTTGCTTACGCAATCGGAATATTAAAACAAAAACCTTGATCGCAACCGATTTGCACTATTTTCCCAGCTGCAGCTTGTCTGAACACTATAATAACCGCGACAACTTAAAACCGCCATTACCCCTAGGGAATTTATACGTACTTTCTGTCTACGGATTCGATGCACGCAAGGACAGCTGGCCATCCCTACCAAGAAGATTTGCAATGCAAAAAAGGATCAACGAGAAGGAAGTAAGTAAAGACAGTGAACGTGGTCGCCGACCTTCTAAAAACTACACAACAATCGTCGAACAGTCAACGCAGGCAGCCACTTTAACATATAGTTAGCATCTTTTTCCTTCTGCCAAGTTCCACTTCCCGCTTGGTGTTCTCCTCCATACTTCTTCTCACAATCTGTAATGAGAAAGAACGAGAGCGCACATTTATTAAGCGTGCAGACACGAAGCTTTTCGTGAAAAAGTGCGCGCTTTCCAAACCGGTTTCACAACTGCACCGCGGTGGCTGAAACCTATCGGCAGGGAGTAAATGCGCTCTTGGGTAGACCGTTAATATGTGAGGTTTGATATATCCTGAATGTTAATTGACGGAATATATTGTAAAGCATGAAATGTGCTCATTTTGCTGTCGGGAAAAGTTTGTTTCAATGTACTAAACATTTTAATCAGGGACGTTAGGGAATTGCGGTATTTCGAAGGAAAAATGCGTTAGCGAGGTCGCTGAAATTTAGTCTGGTTAATTTAAAAAGTTTCAGCAACAGAAGAATGAATAACGCGCACAATATAAGTTTCACAATATTTTTCTGTAAATGGTGCATTCAATAATCCATGGAACTGTTAATGACAGCTGACTTACATGTGAGGTAGTTTAATCAACACCATGTGGAACTGGGAACACTAGGTATTTAGCGACACCGTGGGCAAGTAGATACGACTGCAGTCGGTGATTTTCGGGCACAATGTGAGCTTTATTCTCTGTGGTCTGATTACCATAATTACTGCTCACTATATTCGAGCATAAGCAGGTTCGGCAATACGGTAGCCAAGAATTGGGTGAAATTATTAAGCATTATGCACGACATAGTACGTTGAACCTCACAGGCTTATAGTTGAACGCGCTTAAGTCTATGCTCGACAGTCAGCCTACCTGCACCCTCTAGTCACAACGAAAATAAAATGGAACTGTTGTAATTCATTTATTACAAGTACATCACTGTGTGCAACATTCCAAGTGGTTTTCTGCAGCCTTGTTACTTTCCGTTCTGCTTCAGTAGAAGTCCTCGTCGTGCTGTGTCTATTTCTAAAAGTAAGCGTTATATAACTTCAGAGGCGTGGCATAGCTTACCACAACCAATAACGTCCGTAACATCATCTGGTATTACTTTCACTTGGACTGGCTTGCGCGGATGTACAACACGGAACTCATCGTCCGACGTCACTGGGTAAATGCGGTTTTCGTTAAAAACTCAACGTATGGATAGAAATCCGTTTTGAAGACGGACAACATATGAATGCATGGCAGCCACACAAACCGGTAAAAGTTGCACTCGCACGTGCAATCACTGACGTCCACAGTGTACTGTGCACCCTCATAACTCCCTCGGAACTACAAATTGATATTACATAAGGTGCGGTTACCTTGAACTCGTCTTGTTGCTCACAATGCACAAGGGGAGCACGATTTCTGAGATGTTTCAACACCAATTGACTGGCGAACGTCGTCAGCCGAGACAGCATATTTTTGACGTACACATCGACGCTAACCACCTCACGGCGGTCACAACCATAGGTGTACTGCATTTCAAACTCCCGCATTAGCCACTCGCTGTGGGACCAAATTTTACTGATGGCCGTGGCTAAATGATCTTGTGGATGAGTGCACTTCTTAATTCGCTCATTGGCATTCTCCAGACGGCTGTTTGTTCCGTTTCCGAAGTGAACAACGTCTGATTGTGCATGGATGGACCACTTGAGATTCATATAAAGCCAATTGCACATCAGATAGTTCATAAACTTCGGGTTCGTGCGTCTGATTGACGCCATATCTTGGTTAAACCTTAGACGTAAATGGACAAAAGTTTTCACCCACTCTTCTAAGTTATCCATAGTTGCCATACGATGAAACAAATAGCGGCTTCTAAATGAGTTGGTCTAAATGGAGATTACTGGGTTAACGACACCAACTTACGTACTTCCCCACGGCATCTCGAACATGGAAATAACATAGCGTTATGTCGCACCCAAACGCGACTCGTGCTGCTCGCATTTGCGCCACCATTTTGTCCATCACAAACGTCCTAACAGGTATGTGATCCCCCATCACATCACGAAATAACTCAAACAAACGACGGAGGGAAGCGTACTTTTCACTCCGAACGTAACCATACATCACGGGTCTTCCATGGCCCATCCCGTCTGTGACAAGAAATTGATATAGCTTCAAGCTACAACCGCATGGGTGAACTGATATAGGACCCGCCTGTGGCGGTTGGTTCCAAGCGTAGCAACGACGTTGACTACATCGCGTAAACGTCTGAACAACTGTACTTGCTCCTTCCGCGCGAAGCATATGTACGTGTATCTATTACTATCGTCCTCGAGGACACGCAGTACGCCGTTTTTCTCTACGTGATCGAGAATTTGAGGTAGGTTTTCTGCAACATCAATGTACACAAACCAACTTACTTATTGTCGGAGGTTTTGAACGATGGCGGATGTTGCAAATATCCATTGCCGTTATATACTTGCCGTAGACATCCGCGGCATAATGCTTTGGCTCCGCAGTTGGAGTATTGTACTCAAACTAACGCCTAGAGTCGCTCACTTCACTTGCAGTGAGCCGGCGATTTGTTGGGCGTGTCTCGTACAGAAGGACAGTTAGATCATGGTTGTGCTCTAAAGTAAAAGAGCTAACAACCAACACCGTTTTCCTCCT
>JTDE01006205.1:19442-29764 GCA_014338405.1 Paragonimus skrjabini miyazakii
TTTGCAGTGTAAACAGGAATGCCTTTCTTTGAATCGAAAATAGTCAATAAGGGTTTGTGATCTGTGAGAAGAGTGAACCGCCTACCATACAGCATTTTTTGGAAATTGTTGACCGCGAAAATGATGGAAAGTGCCTCCTTTTCAATTTGACTATAGTTCTTCTCGGCTAGTGTCAATGATCTGGCAGCGTGCGCAATGGCTTTTTCTGATCCATCTGGAAAGACATGGGAAATTACCGCACCGATTCCAAAGTTTGATGCGTCAGATGCAACCTCTATTGGAAGAGACGGATTGAAATGGGTCAGAAGCAAACCAGAAGTAATCATTGCTTTAACTTTCTCAAAGCCCCGTTGACATTTTGTTGTCTACTCCCATTTTGAATCCTTTGTTAGAAGTCTGTTGAGCGGCCCTCTGAGTTGAAGTGTAGGAAGAAATGCTCCATAATAGCTGACAAGTCCGAGAAAAGCACGAAGGCCGAATACATCTTTCGATGGAGGCATCGCTTTGATTGCTTCAACACTGGCCGGATCTGGATGGCGTCCATGTTTATCAATAATGAACCCAAGATATTTGACACAGTGCAACACAAAAGTGTACTTCTTCCTCAGCCGGAACCCATACTCCTTAATTCTTGATAACAACATGTCCAGTTTTTGTACCAGGTCTGCAGCGTCACGGCCCATGATTATAATATTGTCCAAATAAGCAACACAACTGGGAAGGTCAGACAGCATGATGTCCGTTATCTGCTGGAAGATTGCTGTGTAGTTTTGATGCTGGATGGTAGTGGTGTATACTGGAACAAGCCCCTGTGAGTATTAATTGTCAGCAACTTCCTCGACTTTTCTTCCACGGGTATCTGTAGATATGCGTCGGCAAGGTCCACTTTGGCAAAACACTGTCCCCCCTTGAGCTTCGTAAAAAGGTCTTCTGGCACTGGTAGAGGATATTCGTAATTCTTAACGCCGCGTTCAGGCCAGTAGAAGAGTCGGCACATAATCGAACTCTGCCGTTAGCTATCTTGACAACCACAATGGGAGCGGCCCATTCCGAATAATTCAGACTGTATGATACCTTCTGCTTGCAACTGATCAAGTTCGCCGTCCACAATCGGCAGTGCAGCAAACGGAACTAGTCTTTGGGTCCGAACACTGGTTTCACTCCTGGATGTAATGTGAGAGTTGCTTTCGCCTTTGTACAAAGACCGATGCCTGGTTCAAAAGCGGACGCGTGCCGAATCTTGAGTTCCTCAATCTGACGTTGAATTCCTGGCGCCAAAAGCAGCGTTTCTGACCGACTATGTAGTTTCGTTTGATTACATATGCTGATCTAGTAAGTTCAAGTCGTCCATCCAATCAAGGCCCAGTATATCTAAATCTGGATGATCTGTGACGAAACAACAAGTTTCGATTCGGCTGTCTCCAAACGTCACCTCACATGGTACTGCCTCGGCTAACTTCAAGGTTTCGAGCCGTATGACGCCACGGGAAATCAAGGTGATATCAGAAGCAGTGTCTAATTGCAAGCGGGTAGACATACCAGTAATGCAAAGAGTAACGTTTGGATTCCACGTCAGTTTTAAATGTTGCGGTGACCGCCTTCTACTTGCTGAAGGAGAGCTTCGGGCGCTTGTGAAAGTTTCTTTGACGTTGGGATGGTTGCACTAGTGTGCGACAGCATATCTCTTTGTGACCTCTTTTCCCACATCTGTTGCATATATGATTTTTGTACGGACAGAGACGAGCAAAGTGCCATTCCTTGCAATGCCAACACGCTGATGGTGGTTTTCAATTTATTGCTGGCTGTTGTTGCTGGTGTTCTTTCTGCTGATTGCATAAATCATTTCTGGAGGACCCGTTGAAGTAGCCTGCTGAATCATTGCTGTATCGTGTTTCAGGTTGACCAGTCGTCGGCACTCTGTTGTGACACTCTGAAGGGTGATATCTGGAAAATGCTCGATTTTGTTCAAAATTCTGGCCCGAATATCTGCGTCTTCGGGTGAATGCAACCCGCATACAAAGATGAGACACTTGAATTGATCGTCCGACATGCTACGAAGTTTGGAACGTTCGCATTCCCGATGGATATTAGCTGCATACTGTATCCAGTCATCGCTAGGATTCTTTGTTAACTTCAAACAGTGATAGCGAATATTGAACAAGGATGATTGCTCACGTAAAATTTTTGACAGCGTCCTTGTGGGTTCCTCGAAGGTTAACTCTTTGGGATGTTTTGGCAAGATGAAATTCACGAATCGTTCGTGTTCTGTTGTGCCCAGTCTTCGCAATAATAGTCTGACTTTCTTGTCTTCTGGAAGCTGTGCCATCTCCACACGAAAAATATCTTCCTATTTATGGAACCAAGAATCGAACGTGACATTACCGATAGCATCAAAATGGAACTCACTGACTTGTTGAATCATCGATTCTGGTGTAGATGCCTGGTCCTGGGTTGCAACTCCAAGTGACTGACTCGAAAACTTCTGCGTCATCATTTCAATAAGCTTCGCTTGTGACTGCTCGAAAATCTTCTGCTGCTGTTGAAAGAGTGCCTGCATCTGCTCCATGGAGATGGTCATTACTGGGTTCGGTTTGACCTCTGTCGCCAGTGATATAACGCGCCTTTCCTTTGCCAAACGTTATAATACGGCTTGACTGCTAGATCTGGGTCCCTGCTATGCGGCTTCACCCAATCTACTTGCGCGGAGACAAGAAGAACACGATTGCGGAAAAACACGCTGTATTGCCGATTACCAGTTCGACAAATGAATCAAATGCCTGTACACATATATCATGAAATAGTGGCCAAATATGGCCATTTACTTGTTGAATCACTGTCCGCTTGTTTAGGCCACTTCGTTACCAAGTAGCCAAGTAAAGCCAATTCCATAGGCGTTAGTTTCTCGGGCTAGCGTGACACCCACGCTCACTTGCACGTCTCCTGCTAGTTGGTCCGATGTGCCCCTCAGTGCTTTGTTGATGTCTGATTTCGTCAGCCGTCACCGAAGGCCTGACTGGTTTGCAATGATGACTGATTTCATCGGCCGTCACCAATGTCCTGACTAGATTGTTTTGGTGAATTTGCCTCCCAACACTGGGTCAGCTCATTTAGCCGTGGCAGATGGAGATCGTAGTTAGTTATAGACACTCTCCATCGGAAACTGGAATGACTTTAAAACTTAAACTATTCAAACGCAAGGAAAGTACGGATTCATCATCATCATCATAGACAGCAATGCATCAGTGGTTCACACTGATGCTTAACGGATTCGGACCTTTTCTACCCGCACTGTTCAAAGACGGTACAGTGACCGCTGTCTGAACTGACCACTCCTTTCTTCTATGAAAACTTGAACAGATGCCTCAGGGTTGATGCTTACCATCAGTTATTCCCATTTTCGAAAAGGGTGTCAGTACATTATGTGACAACCACAGAGAGGTAACAACCTTATCTCTATCGCATCCGAGGTACTCACGAGTCTCACAATTCAGCGGTATCCAAAACACAGACAATCAGATAAAAGAAAAACACGCGGTTATCTGGCTTACCGGCGGGTGTATCGATCACACCTTCACTTTGTGACGGGCACTGGAACATTGACAATCCTTTCTTAAGCGAACGATCATGATATTTCTTTTTAACCTTAAAAGTTGCTTTTGATTCGGTCGCACGACGTGCTCTCTCAAGCTCTCCCAGTGAAGCATTTCAACTTGTTGAAGTTATTGTAAGTACATCCTGGGTATAGAGTTGTTCCAAGTAAACAAAGATTTACTATATCATTGGGTCGGTTTTGAGTGCCGACGAGTGGACATGGATACATATTATGCTTTTCTTTGTTCTACTCTCGGCTGCTGCTGATGGTTTCAGAACAGGTCATAGATAACTATTTATCATATTCCCAAGTGTTGCTGGAAATACATGGTCTGTTTCCAGACCCACGCGCTGGTGGACGAGGATCAAGCATCGTTGTCAATCAATGACGTATTGCTGTTTTTGATGATAAATGGGCATGAAATCCAACTACCAAAACTATTCAATATTAACATGCCTACATCCTGTCAACAAACAGTCAGGCTACAAATAAGACGTCACTAGTAAAGCGGTTTCCTCAAAGCCTTCGTAGCTCTGAGAAGAAACCGTACCAGCAGAACTGGGTTCTGCTATAATTGTCTCATTTACAAAAAGAATGAAAATGATAACCGTCGACAATGGAGTTTTATTCTGATAGCACTAAGTCGCATTCTGATAACGGATGCACACCACGTTCCGTCAATTGTAAAGGTACAACCATACATGGATCCAGTGTCAGAATTCATACAACATGTTAACCTAAACCCCTGTCTCAAAAGGATGCGCTGAAAATATCCTAAAAGTTGAACCTTGATTTTGCGTGTGCAGTCAAAAACTTGCGATGTCTGCAGTTTCCGTTGGTATACAATCCATTTATTCTGATTCAAGGAATCAAAGTTACATCGGATAAAAATTCTTAACAAACCAAATGTGTCATAATTTCATCGTTGCCTCTCTTCACCATGATCATAACAGCTATGAGCTGGTAATCCAGCTCGGACCACCGCTCACATCAATAGTGACGTGGAATATTCAAGAACAAAGCCTCATTGAAAAAGTTGAAAATAGAACACTAATAAAAGAAGACTAGGCAAAAGAACTAAAGATGCAGGAACGCCATTGACTGCAGCATACCGCCATCTCGGATTGCGTTTATAAAAAGCGATTTCAGTGATCACGAAAACTTCAATCAGTCAGGTAACACCTACCTACTTCGCCCAATGTGACAGTCAGGGTCTTCATATTTCGTGAGCACATTGATGCTTCGTCGCCAAGCAGTTTTATTTAAATATTAGTCGTCTCAGTATATAATGCCCGGAACAGTGAACGCTCAGCTGGTACGTGAAGTATGTGACCCGACCGTCGCAAGTTACGCTGCGTGATTAGTTGGCCAATTAATCGCGCATCCCGAGCGTTCAGGAATGTGCACCGGCAAACGACCTTGTTGCTCACGCAACCAATCCACTTGATGTGGGCTAATTGGCGGAGACAACGATAGTCAAACACCGGAATTCTGGTGATCAATTCTGCTATCTTGACGTGGTGATCAAGTATGTGCATTGCATCGATCCGGAGGGCTACGATGACTAGGACTTCGGTCCTTCCAGGTGCAACCTCGTCAGACAGGCCAAAGGGAAGTAGTCGGATGAAAAGCAGTTACACTCATAGCATTGTATGTCGCACTACTGACCGCGTAGGAGTGCTTAGGTAGTGAGGCACGAACCTATGGGCATACAGCAGAACTATTTTCATAGTTGCGGCACTGCTGTCTTCCGCATCAGGAAGAAGGGGGTTAGAAAAGGTACCCTCAAACAAAGAGCACTTCGATCGCCCAACGGTTGATCGTGACCGCAGGCGTATTATCCAATAGGGTCGAAAAACATCAAATTTCTCGCAAAAGCCCGATGTCGCTTCGAGTACATCCACTGCGCACAACAGTGCTCAGAATCAGACAACAATATCTTATTCACCGTGTTCCCGAGCTAGGCAAAGTTACCAGTGCTAAGTGAGTCAGACTCTTGAGTCATTGGCTCTGAGTAGGGTCCTCCAAGAAAACCCTGTATCCTGTTGCCTTACATACCGGACTTTTGAATCAGAGACTCGAGATATGGTCCCTCAAGTCAACCCTCTTCCGTAGCATAAACGACCGGCAAGTTGTTCTCGTGACAATGACATTATTCGCCCATCACGACTACACATCTATAAACAATCCACTCGTCTTTATGAATTTGTGGAATTAAGTTACTTATATGCGCGGCAAACTTTAAAAAGAAATATACCCCGAAAATTACTTGAAACCTTTTTTAAAAAAACGAACGCATTTTGTAAATCATTAACATGATATAATATAGCACTTTGTTGCTTTAGAGAATCTATGTTCATTTCAGAAAATCATATCCCATCTTTATGTCTCAATTTTTTCACTTTCTAAATAGAGAACAAGTTCAGCGTTCTTGTAAACTGTTCCACTCGAGACTGTGTGAAAGGGAATTTACAAAAGTAAGATCTACCTTTGACAATTGATTATTTATGTGATAAGACAACGGGAGTACAACATCGAAATGGACGGCGTTGTACCAAGTGTAAAAAACGGCTTTCGATCTGTACGAACAATATTTTGCGAAGTCAAATCTTTCACCGAACAAAACAGAAAGAAGTGCTTACTAAGTGACACTAAATGACATCGTTTTAAAGGTCACTGTTCCAGACACATCCAGTAGAACCACTTTCACGAAAAAAACCAATCCATTTAATAACCGAATCGTAACAGCCTTTCATTCGCACTTTGTTCATCGAATTGGGACATATTCCTAATTGAGCACATGAAGCCCTTCAGATAATTGAAAACTGTTGTCGTGTTATCCGGTCGGCAAATAGGAAAGCAAGAAAAAGATAACTAAGACAGTAAAATAGGAGAACGTAACTGCAATAGGAAAAGCCAATTTGTTTACCGATTTGATGAGATATAACGGTGTGCACAAAACCATCAATTTACGAGTGAATATTACGGAGGTAAAATGCGAACTACTCGGAAGCATTATTAAAATAAATTGCAACAAATTTCCGAAGGACATACAATAGTAGAACCTCACAATTATCAGCTTTTCTAGGAAATAAACGCCATAAACTACACAAACCAAAAGGGCATCAGTCCACAGAGTGAGCCACTTTAACCATTAAGGAAGGTCGGTGGCAGATTCCGATATCGATTCACATCAAAGGTGAAACATTTAAGTAAATCCAACGAGATTTGAGACAAGTATTTTGAAGTAACAGGATGAAGCAGGAGTTAGGCGCCTTAGTTGTCCAGTAAAAACAATCTTTTGAACGGTCTATGATCGATGGTACCATAGAGGTTGACAAGTGTATTCGTAAATTTCAAAAGGATTAACACGAACCTAAATTAGCCTCTGCAGCTGATGCGCTTCTTTGGCTAATGAGCACGGTGGCTAATGTGTATTCCACTCAACAAACCCGCCAAAATCGGGTAGGGAAAAAATAGAGATTCTAGTAACTACCACCTGGTAATCCACAACCGAGTGTTGTTGATGCCTTTTTCTAGGTTTCAAGTGTTCAAGTTAAACCACTTACACACAATAACTGAAACTGTTCTAATCTTGAAATAGCATCAACGACGACTAAACCGAATATGTGGTGAGTTTTATGGTGTGAACATTACAACAGCTGGATAGAAGCAAGGAGGGACATACGGCAACGCTGGCAGAAACGAATTAGACAACTTTATGTAACAATTGCTTCTACAAAATACACAGACATTTATGAAAGATTTAAAACTGATCTGTACGTTAAATATGCAATATACTGATTGCAGTATGCCGATGATTTCCTAAACGCTATCGGCAGCTTCAATTGTCCTGTGCACGCGACCACCACCGACATTGACAATCTAGAATCGGTCGAAAACTTTCCTTAACAGCGTATTTCCATCAACCCAAGTAGACTATTTGATGTATTTCAGCTGCCTATATGTCCAACTATGTTACGTTCTTGCATGTGCATGCACACACACACACAATCGCTCACCCACGCGAACCATCCCATATCACACCTACCGGTTGCAAAGGTCACGAGCGACCAGACATGTTTTGTCCTTTTCTCATCGGGTTGTTACTGGTTCATCGATCCGTTCGCTGTAAACTTTATTCATTTCATGCTGGCTCAGCCAGGATACACAACGTTGCTTCTGCATTCTTTCACCTCTTACTTCATTGCGTAGTGCAGATATAACAGTATCCCAACAGTCTGTGTTACATCAACCGCTAGAACAGTGTGCAACGCTGCAATAAGCGTTGATACAGAGGCTTAACTTTTCATATAGGTAGTTCTCACGGCCTGCTTGTCCTATCGCATGTGGATAGCATACGTGAGAATGCAAATCCTTCGGAATACGCTAATCCAACATGCCCCTAAGCCTGTCGATCACACGACTTCGGTGGCATGTGAATGTCAATCAGTAGTTCGCTGTGATGTGCATTCCTCGGATAACTTGGGCTAGGTTGAGAGCTGCGTTTCAGTTATCAGCGTAGGACGTGAGCTCAAGGGATGTCGAGACTTGCCTTCTTGGTTGGAACCTAAACGACGATTTTCCACTACGGCTGAACAAGCGTTTTACAGACAGCGCGAAAGAGAAATGTTGTATACCTTTCGGTTAAGAATGACATCAGCAAAATATACGATGCTAAGAAGCAATCGTATAGAATACTTTTTGTTTCACGGTGTATGAATCGTCCTGCTCATATATATAAACATTATTAAGAGACGATGCTTAGGTTCTTTTACGTAATGGGCTGAAATCATCCCGTGCAAAGGAACAACAGAATGAATTCTTCTGGTGATAAGTCAGATTAAACATAGACGCCGTTACCGATATCAAACAACGTGACAAACACTTTCAAGATCGTGTTAAATGGGCAAACATATTGACAGTTTGGAGGACTGCACTCATCAACGCAAAACCAGACGATAACTTGACGAAATTTCGTTTAGTCTGAAGCTCGACCGTAAGTAGTTACGATGCGGAAGTTACACACACAAGTAATGCTTGTGGGATGCAGAATTATAACAAATATATGATGATGATGATGAAACTCAAAGTTACCTGACCGGTGTTCTCATTTACTCCATTCATACGGATTTTGGTTACAAACCTGGAATTAATAATAAAGACGGAATATCATTTTTTTTAAAAAAAATAGAAACGCAGTGAACAAACAAGAATATCAAGTTAAACATCACTCACAAGTGATCGCAGCTGTCGCATTCCCATAGACCTTCCAGTCAGTCCCTTTCAAAACGAAGCACTAGACTCCAGTTTCGCTCTCATTAGAGCTCGTCAGTAGTGCATATCCTTGTCACTACCGGGACTAGAACTCCGATCACACTTTCATGAGGCGACCGTGTTGACCACTGCGCTATCGCCCTCACATTAGTCACGACCGAATTATCATATGTGAACGCTCAGTCACTTTTGCTTGTGAGTAATGATCAGGTTGCCCGATCGTCTCGATAGGAGACACAGTTACCGTCTGTTAACTACTTTTTAAAAGGACCGACTGGAAAGTCTATAGGAACGCGAAAGCTGAGATCAATCGTGAGTGATGTTCAACTTGAAATTACCAAATCCCCGACTACTTATCAGTAAACAAGAATATACACAACCATCACAGGTGACGTGCAGAAAGAACTTCTAAAGGATTTCTAAAAACTGAAACTCGAAATGTTTTCGCAGTGCACTACAAAGAAGAATGAATATAGCGTAATGGCTTGCTCCAGTCCAATTAATTCAATTGTGTAAAACGTCTTTTGTGCTTCTACTCAATCACTGGCGTTGAACAGATGAACCCGAATGAAACGTTAAACTATTAATTCAACAATGAGTTCAGAACATTAGCAGAATACACAAGCTCACAAGGTTTTGTATATGGAGTTATGAAAAAACGAGTAAAAGAGATGATAACATGATGTGTAACCGACAACTGATACTGTTCAGATTTCAAAACCCAGACTGGCATTTACCGCATTAAAGTATCCATGAGAAAGCATGTCGAACGTTTGTTCGCAACAGTTTAACAAAGTGCGCAACATGGTTAAACTGCAAAGGGCGATTTCCGTATAACACAGGAGATACTTTGTGTGGAAATACGACAACCAGAAATAGAGATCATTAACTACTGTCTATCTTGCGCGAAAATACAGTATATAATGCCTCACATTATTTGTATGAAAAGAAAAACCGAGCCAGAGAGCAGTCATCTGTATGTAAAAAGAGGTCCGGGTGGTTGATTTGAATCAGTTCGATAACAACAGTTCCGTGAGCAACTGAGATGTTACCCAGTAACACGTAAGACGACTTGCGCAGAGACGACAGCTGACGGAGCGAACCAGGCAACAAGCAAGCAATTACAGTTCGGTCTGACATAACTTGCTCGGTTTTAGGATTAAATATGTCTTCAACTATGCAGCGATTTTCATCCAATTTAAGTTCTGTGTGTTATTTTTTTCGATCTTCCGCACAAGTATTAGGCCAAACACTATCTGTTTTATATGCAAACAGAGAAGCATGACTGGTGCTTCCAAGTCACTGCAACTACGAAGACAGTGAACCATACATGTTCTAATAATCTTGCACGTTTTTACAATGTTCTCATCGCCATCATCATCACAGACAGCGATACATCAGTGGTTTACATTGATGCTTAACTGCCACACAACCACGAAGAAAAAACCTATAC
>JTDE01006206.1:29963-41617 GCA_014338405.1 Paragonimus skrjabini miyazakii
TTACTCAATCACTGTGGACGCCCGAGCAGCACGGCATCAGAAGCGGTCACTCATGGATGATTAACCCAATGATTTCCGTTGAGTTGAGGACAAGGGCTGTCGAAGAACGCCTCCCACTGGATGCTGTGTTTTAAGATTTCACGGAGGCGCTCGTTAAAGTGGATCACAGCATACTAATGGGCAAGTTGGATAGTAGGGGCTTGTGCAGTGAGGTTTGTTTTTGGCTCAAATAATAACTATCCTGCCGAACATACACAGAACCAATGGTGTGCTTTTCATGCCATTCAGTACCACAAGCAGTGTACAACAAGGCTTCATACTCGGTTCTCCCTTATTTTTATTCTACGTGAGCGACCTCGCAGGCGTGGATAACTCTCACGTTGTGATGTATACGGACGATTCAAAAGTTTGGCGCGTTTTACACGTCGTTGAAGACGGAGAATACTTTCAGTGTCCTAGATGCCCTGCATTTATGGTCCGTGGAAAATTGACTGTCATTCAACACGTCCGAGTCAAAGACTATGCACGTTCGTCATCACAACACTAGAATATATTGCGTCGGTTGTGCTACCCTAGCCACTGTTCACCAGGAGTGCCATCTAAGTACCGTCGTTACAACAGGCCTCTCCTCTAGTGGTAACACTATGCCATTGGTAAAGGAAGCTAGCAGCAGGCCAGTTATGCCTAATAGGATCGTTGGGAATTTCCCAGTCGACAGATTCTCGCGTATCCACAGCACACTGGTGAGGCCAGTGTCGGAAGTCAGCATTCAGGCGTGTTCGCCGTACAGGGAGAAAGATGTCACTGCTTTAGAAGCTGTCCAGAGACGGACCAATGAGAGGGTTGAGAATCTATCCTTCTTGTCGTATGAAGACAATCTGCCGAAACTGGAACTATACCCCCAATCTGCAGGCCTCCCGGGAGGTGACCTTATAGTATCATACAGAATTTCACGCCCCCAAATCGCCCAACAAAACTCTTCTTACACTTGCCGATACAGTGGGTCTCAGGGGCCATAGGTACAAGATTCCTATACCACATAGTAACCTTTTATGTACAGAGCATAGTTTTGCTGTCTGAGTCTGTTCGACTTGGAACGCACTTCCGACGACGGTTGTCATGGCGCTACCAGTTGATGTATTCAAAAGGCAACCAGCTGACTGGATTATCCCAAGATGGCCGCTGACAGTCGGACACGTATAGCCCCAGGTACCTTCACTGCTGTCTTTTCTTTCCTCCTCCGTCTTTTCTCATTTTCCCCACCTTCTCGGTATAGTCTCTCTTTTCCATTTTTATACAACAGTATGGTGCTACCTCCCTAGGTGCCCGACTGCTGGTAGCTGCTCCAACACTCACCACACTCCACATAATCTCACCATTCAGCAGTTCACGTGATAGGTGCGGACAGACAATAACCAACCATAAACAGCGTACTACTGACACTTACCGGAGTATTTTCAAGCGGGGTTGCTACACAAGTTTTATACTTCCAGCTCCACAAAAACAATGAAACCAGTGTAGCCAGTGAACTAGTTCATTCTGTCCGTGTGCACGCCACGCAGAATGTGATAGCTTTAAAGTTGGGTGGCTTTACGTGTGGTTTTCTCATGTTCAGTGGACAAAACTTGTAGGTTCAAGGGAAGCCTAGTATGATTTTAATCACCATGAAACGCCACCTTCGTTCCGTTTTCAAGTATGCGCCAACAACATTTTAAATCATTCAGAATGATTTCCACTACCTCCGGTCACATACCCTCCCTTCACTCTCCAGAGGTGCGTCTCCTTTCGTTCATGAATTATTGAGAAACTCCGATAAATGAATGTAACCTGAAAATTTATTAAAATCGCACGGATGATATTTTCAAGTTAGATGTGAAAACCACCTATTTCTGTTAACCCTGTATAATCTGAAATCACGTAGTCTTTAAACGGTCCGTTACGGGTGATTCACTTCTGTTCGTTGAATCGGCATGGGTGTGAACTGTGAACTATTGTGGCGAGTGTAGGAAGTCGAACAGGGGTCTACGGCAAATTATTGAAACAAACGGTGGCGGATTGGGAGTAGATACGTCGCACAGGATAGTGGAATGCGAATGAAGGAGGGGACCCGTGGACAGCCAGAGAGATGAGAATGTCTCTGGATGAGATAGCTCCTCGTCGTTCAGCTGTGCTTTTGCCAGTTTCTCCTGACTTATCTCTGGTGAAGTTGAAACCGCATCAATATTTAGTCTGGAAAGGGCGTCGGCAGTGACTTTGGCCTGTCCTGAAATGTGACTGATCGCCGCTGTGAATTGTACGATGAAATCAAAATGACGGATTTTATAGGAGAATGTTTGTCCGGTGAGGAGTTGAGTACGTAGACAAGTGATTTGTGGTCTGTCGGAACAGTGAAAACTCGACCTTCTAACAAGTTCCGGAGATGCCGAATCGACGGGTATACCGCGAGCAGTTTTCTGCCAAACGTGCTATAATTAGCTTGTGCAGCGGATGGATTTTGAGAGGAAAACGAGATGAGTTGTAATTCCTCGTTGACAAGCCGCTGCAGAACTCCTTTCACTGTGTTTGCTGAAGCAACGGTTGAGAGGAACAGTCGAACGTTAGGGTCAGTATTAAAATGAAACAAGCCAATGGTTTCGCCAAGTGCTTTTTTGCCAGCGTTAAACGCATGTAGCGCTTGGGCAATGAAAACAACGCCTTTCTTTGATCCACGTAGGAGGTCGGTCAACGGTTGTAAAATATGTGAACAGTGTGGTATGAAACGACGATAGTAGTTGGGCATCCCGATGAAACGTTGGAATTTTTTAATTGAATCGGAGAGGAGAAAATCTTGTAACTATTGGACGTTTGTGTCAAGCGGTCGGATGCCCTTGGAATCAATTATGTGTCCCAAAAATTTCAGTGAATCAACACCGACGACACACTGCGAGGGATTAATAGTGATTCCAATTTGGACGAAACGTTCGGACAGTGAGCGGAGGTGTTGTTCATGTTCACAATGATCTCGACTAGCAATCAGCACATCATAAAGATTAACATAAACAAAATCCAAACCCCAGGTAACTTGGTCCATAAAACGTTGAAAAGTTTGGGCAGCGTTACGTAAACCAAATGGCATTCTGAGAAACTCGAAAAGAGAAAACGGGGTTGTGATTGCCGTTTTGGGAATATCCCCAGGGGCTACGGGAATATGATGATAAACGCGCACTAAGTCAATTTTGGAAAAGACGGCTTTGGTATCGAAAGTAAGAGGAAAGTCATGAATATGGAGAATGGGGTAACGAACGGAGTTGTGACGCTGTTGAGCGCACGGAAATCGTCGCATGGACGCCAGTCGCCTGACGTTTTAGGAATCATGTGCAATGGGGCTGACCAACAACTGTTTGGCGGCCGGATTATACCCAGCTGCAACATGTGGTCAAATTCAGCTTTAGCAGCCTTCAGCTTTGCGGGTGGAAGTCGACGCGGTCGAGCGTTAGTAGGACGGCCTGTTGTGTTGATGTGGTGAACTACTTCGTGTTTAACTTGTAGGGGGTCGTATGATGGAGTTTCGTGCTTTTGAAACTTTGGAGCAACGCAGAAAATTGTGGTGCAATTTCGAGTATGAGGAAACGCAGACCTATGGAATTAACCTTGGCCTGTGTGCCGTGCACCGTTAGCAACGTAGTGCGATCAAGATAAGTCTTCTGTTGCACATCAACGCTAAGTCGGCACCGGTAATGGCATTCTGAACGTCTGCAATGACGAAAATCCAACGAACTTGGCGTCGCAATCCTAGATCCAGCGTAAGTGAGCGCGTGTCGTATGTTGCTATTCGACTCCAATTGACGGCTTGCAGGGCAGGCGAATTAAATGAGGAAACTTTTTCCGCTCGCCGTGGAATCACACCCACTTCGGCTCCGGTATCGATGAGAAATCTGAAGCCAGCGGACTTATCTGCTGTGAAGAATGAGCGACATGTTGGAATTAAGTCAGCAACAGTCGTCGCCGTTACTGACTGACCAGTGCGTTTCCCGAAAGGGCTGACTTGAAAGAGCGTGATTGGTTACACTTATTTGCACGTTGGCCAAAAATCTGGTGATACCAACAAAATGATGTATTCATTTTCGGTGTATGTGAACGCGGGTGGTTGAATGGACGCACACTGGATGATGACCGACTCCGACGAGAAATATGGTTCATCATCTGCTGCATCTGCATTGTGAGTGCAATTATTTATGCGGCGAGTGCGTCTTTTGTTTGCTGAGGTTGGGTGACGAAGGTGACAGCAGCCCGCTGGAAAGATGAGTCAGATTCCAGCATCTTATTCGCAGCGTCAGTTAATTCCATAATGGGAACGGTGGAATTAAACGACACCAGTATTTCGCGCGTAGACGGAGGCAGGTGTTTCAACCAGATTTGTCGAAAAATAGAGTCGTCCATTTCTTGGGGTCCAAGCAACTGTTTCATAAGTCGGATTAGTTGCGACGGTTTACGATCATTCAGTGTAATATTGGAAAACAGCTGGTCTAACTTCTGCTCCGACAGTCCAATTCTATTTATCAAGGCTTCTTTCAAGGTGACGTGTGGGCATTCAGAAGGTATTTCACTAATGAGATCACAAACTTCCTCATCAATCTCAGTTGGGATAGACTGAACTACGTATAAGTACATCATTGGTTGTGATTTAACACTGTGAGTCCTGAATATAGCACCGGCCTGATCAAACCACATTTGTGGATCAAAAATACAAAACTGGGAAGTCGAATCGTAATGGATGTTTCTATGAAATCAATGTCAAGTTCAACACTGCACCGAAACATGTCAAAATAATAAAATATCCAAAATAAGATAGGTAAAGGGAACGCTCACGTCGAGCTCACCAATTTGTAGTGGAACAGATGTGTGAACTACAAGAATTCTCGATAAAAAAATAACGAGTGAAGTCAATGACTGGACTCACCAAAGATTGACAATGTTCGTGAGGCGTCCAATGACGCTGGAAAGTATTCGGATTGTTCCAAGCGTAGCTGAGGATGCGAAGTAACGGAGCTGAAAGTTAATTCCACAAATAGGACGTTTCAGCCTGGTTGGCTACCACTGGCGTCGTGGGAAGAACCAGCAAACACGTACGGCAGAGTTTATTCGAAGGCGTGTTGTGTCGTTGTTTTTATTCAAGTCAAACAAAAATTTACAATGTGTTCTTATGCAGCATTAATACAATGTTAGTTAAATGAAGTTCTAAATAATGAAAACTGTACAAGTGCTGCCGACGACCTCAGATGGAATTCTGTTCCGAATTTCAATTACCCTGTAAGCAAAGAACTGCTGCCTGAGTAAACCCGCAGACGAAGCTTGGGGAGATTTCTTTTATGTCCCCGCAGGCCGTCATCGTTCGATATGACACAGAATTGCTCAACAGGATCCATTCTAAACAGAAAGTGTGTGTGGATTAAACCACCGCGGAGTCGTCAAAATTCAACTTGATACAACCCAAGAATTTCAGACTGGAAGTCGTGCGCGACAGTTTTCAGGCTCGTGACCAGGTTGGTAGCCATGCGTTGGACACGCTCAACAGCGAGTATGTCTATCTTCAGGCCGGTATAAACGACCTGATTAGCATACTCAAGGAGCGGTCTTATATGAACCCCGTGAAGCGTTTGGAACGCTTTCTTGTCTATGCGGGGGAAAGTGCGCTTAATCATCTTGAGAGAGGCAAATCCTTTTCCGCCGCCATCTCGTGGTGATGCGCGAAAGATAAGTTAGACAACAGCCAGATGCCCAGATCTTTCTTCAGATCGATTTTCATGACTTATTGTGCCGAATGCACTGTGAATCACGAAGGCGTTGCCAAGGTCTCCACCGAATGACATATGTGCACACTTATTGTCAGTTAGTGGGGGACTCCAATCGTCCGACCAACGCTTCATCGCGTCAAGATCAACCTGTAGTGCACTGGGATCAGTGGTATTCCAGATTTTTAGGCCATTGACATGTAGGAGGGTGTTGCTGGAAATATTGTTTGGAAGGTCGTTGATGTAGATCAGATATAACAGAGGACATGGCAGTGACAGTTGGAAAACTCCTGCAGACATAAGTAGGGGGAAACAAAAGATCTGACCTGGTTTTTACTCTAAAGGTTCTATGGTCAAGAAAAGATTCAATCCAGCGAAGAACCTCTCCTTGAATACCATAGGCTTCCAGTTTGTGTTTCAGGTAGCCGTATGGGACACAGTCGAAGGCCTTAGCAAAGTCGAAGAAGATGGCATCTAAAATAAGGCCATTGTCTCTGGCCTCCGTCAGACTGTCCATGAAAGCAGGCATATTAGTTATGCATGACCGATTAGGAAGAAAGCCATGCTGAATATAGGGAAAAGATGGTTTGATAGGAAGTGACTGAGGATGGCAGGCTTTAATGAGCGCTCTATTATCTTGCACGGAATGCCAGTAAAGCTGTTTGGCCGATAGCTAGCCAGAGAGAGCCAACAGTCCACTTCAAATATAGGTGTGACCGTCGTCTCTTTCCGTGCACTAGGGAGAATGCCAGTCCGAAGTACCTGTTTTAGCAGCTTATAAAGGGGTTCTGTCAGACTATCAGCTGCTTCTTTGAGAATTCTGGGATGGGACTTGTCAGGACCCATCGCACTGTATGAATTTACCTTGAATAAGAGGTCCTGAACAACCAGCACAGAAAACTCGGCGGTAACGAGTGGTTGCCGGAAATCCTACGGCTGAAGGATAGGGTGCCAGTCCGGCGGTGCGACGTTGTAGACTGTCGAGTGGTATTCCCTGAATAACTTGGCCACAACTAGGGAGTCAGATGAGGTATCCCCGTCAGGAAGTCGAAGAGAAAGAGCCGAGGGTTTATTTTTTATTAGTCGTCGCATATGCTTAAATAAGAAGTTTTTGTTCCCGCGAGCTTTGATGAGGACCTTTTCTTGTACGCGTTTGGTGTGCTCACGGATTTTCCGTCTACACTTATTTCTAACGATGTGGAACGCGCGTAGGTCGTCTAAATTTCCCGTAATCTTATGCTTCACGAAGAAATGGGAACGGTCATCAAGGAGACGACGTATTCTGCGGGGAAGAGGTGGCCGTTGAGAGAAAGTGCACAGTTTGCGCAGCACAAATAAGTCGTCCGATTTCTCAATTGCGCTTTGAAGTGCACGGTAGTTCTGGTCCACGGAGCCATACTCAAGAAGTAATGAACCGAGATAACTTCTCAGGTCGTTAAAATCGGCCTGATTAAAGTTTCGGACTGTGGACGCTTTTACTGGTTGTTGTAACCAATAGCAGATAAGATCAAAGATTAGCAGAGAGTGGTCACTGTGTCCAAGTGTTGGTTTGATGGTCACTCTATCTACCAGGTAGCTCTTATTAGCAATAACTAGGTCGAGCAGGGAGGGAGTCTGACCATAACGATGCCGCGTTGGGGCGTTGACATGCTGTGCTCACGCTCTTCGTTGTACCAACGTTGATGAGGAGGTAGTGAATCCCCTCCCACATTCCTGGTGGGAGACTAATGCCCAGTTTATTTTCGGTGCGTGAGGGTCGCCCATTATAAGCAGAGGAGTAAAGTTTTGATGACCTAGGAAGTTGTCTAGGTTTACAAGAAGAGTGTTGTCATCAGAGACGTCAGATGAGGGATAACGATAGATAACCCCCACTAAGATTGAGTCTCGGCTACACATTGCCAACCGAAGCTACATCAAAGAATGTTCAATAAGCAATGAACAAAACAATATGCACGTTTTTAATGATAGGGTGAGACGACTTACCCATGTTTAGACCAAATCGTAGGTAAAAACAACCCCGTGATAACGCAGACCGTTTTCCACCAGGACTACTATCAGGGAAACAGGCTGAACATATAATTCAGATGTATAACTAACCAACAACCTTGGCGACATGGCTTTCGTTGGGGATTACGGTGATATTTCATGTATAATGCAATGCAAACGCAACGTGGTCAAAAATTACAAATTATATTATATCTCCGAAACCACGCCAAATTGAGCGTTTCTGCAAGATGGGCATATGTATTCCGCCACGAAAATTCCAGTGGAGACATGTTCAGAAGTTAAAATCAATTAGGAACGCCAATGCTATGCTTTGGTCGAAAACTGGCGACAAACTTTTCTCCACAAATTGCGAATATGAACAATTTTTGGGTGAAGCTGATTTTTCTCATTGCAGAACAATTATTATACTCCATGAAATCTATATATTTGTCCCGTAATATGCGTTTTAGTATTTCATGAAAAATTTGAACATCTGTTTTCGCGCCTAAATGGCCGTGTCCGTGCTTGGAGCGTCGGCCTTTGGGATGGCGATTACGGAAACGGCGTTCTCGCTTCGACAACTGGCACAAGAGCCTGAGGGGAGGCTACTGGAGCCGAAACCACGAACTTCATCTCCAGTTGTAGCATCCGGTCTGCTGTGATTCGTGACTTACTTTTAATCCGCTGCTCGCGTCTCGGCCTTTCTCGCCGAGAGCGACCGAAAGAAATGCTTTCGGATGTACGTTGGTGGATTTCTAAGTGGCTGATTTTTTCACTACTGCCTCTAGACTGAGCGTGGCTGTAAAGGTTACCAATAGGCCAAGTGACATTTTCGTTGTCTTGGCGCGCAACCTGCTTACGAGTACGAGATTTGTAACGTTATGGGAGAATGGAGATGCTGAGACTGACCTAACTCGCTCGGTTGGTGAAGACGTTGTGGGAAGCGGTTCATAAAACAACTACCCTTTCTCTGAGAGCTTCCTCTTTACGTTCGCTGTTGCCTCCTCGATAGGTGCGGTTGACAGGGCAACTGCCTTCTTGTTGACCGCAACACCGGAGAGAACAAACGCTATGTATTCATTCAAAGACTGGGGTTCCAATTTCATTTCGGGCAGAGTCCGTTGGTACTCCTTTAACTCTTTTCTCACGGAAAAAATAGGACACACAACACTAAGAAGAAAGGCTCCGCATTTGCAGTTGCAGGTCTACTGCGTGGATCTAATCTTCGTGGCGCGTGTGTGGCTAGTCGGCGGCGAAGCGGTGCCTTGACTTTCGTTGAAACTACAGCCCATGCAAATAAAATTAAGAACAGAAGAGGCAAACTGTTTGTGCTGTGCTCATTGGGGTCAGTGCATTTGAAGTGATACCACTTCTGGCACTGGTAGCCCTGCGCACCGTTTTTTTACGGGCATTTAGCATCCGTAGCGGCCGCAAATGCTCGCTACTTCTGTCACTTGAGTCCCAGCACTGCTAGATCGATCTCGGGTCATTGCCAATAGAAACAAGTATTATGAAACAGATAAAGAAGCAGATACAATGCAACCCAAAATTTTCAGTACGTAAGGAAGCGGTATGTTATTTGGTAACGTATAGCAGTAATCGTATGCAAATTTTTGATGCACATGACACCAATAGAGCAAAAAATGAGTAGACAATAACGGCGATAAAATATGAATGAAATCTCGTGTTACCCGCGCAGACAAGGACTGTTGGCTGCCCTTCCAGGGGCCGTCTCAGAGTGTTATCAGATTCCCACCTACTTAAGAGGCTTTTAGATTAGTGTTTAACTCTGTTCTCGATACTCACTGCAAACTTCAAGAACGGTGCTACATCCTGTTTTCAATGAATGCTTTTCAGGGCAACAGAAAACCACTGACATTAAAAAGGAAAAACTGACTGGATCCGGGTGACTTGGAACTTCAGCGTTGAGCCGGTGAGCAAATCGCTGAAATAGCTGTGAACGCATTTAGTCTAAACGTGCACTGACAGTTGAGATCATTAAAAACATAAACGCACGAGGAAACGTTTTTATGTTCCACTCAGTTTTTAAATGTAAAAGAACACAAATTTAGATGCAGAGCGGTTTGCCGCTTTTGTTTTCATCGTTTTAGCAAGACTCTTGTTTAAATCCTCATATGTTCGTCAGTTGCGCGGGAGATTCGGTTGGTTGCGGTGCGCATGCGATTTAAACTTTCCGCTGACGTTCTCTCCCTTGTTATCTATTTCAGGTCGTCCGCCTACGCATTATTCAGCGTGTCCCACACGATATGAACGTCCTTAAAATTGTAACATTTGTTTCCCTCTGGACTTACTTGTTTGAACGATTTAAAAACCCTTTGTTGTTGGGACTTTGATTTTCGTGTTGCCATTTACGTTGTGCGGATCGCTGCCTCGTCTCTTTATCACCAATACACTGGTTGTGATTGTTCGTTACGTCTTTCCTCTGGTCTTGGATTGTGTCGAGACTGTTTGTGATCGCTGACCTTTGTATACTTTAGTCGTCCCGTAACAATTGGAGACAGAGGTAAGATGAATGCGAAACCGAATTTCACTTCACCCCCGTTATCGACGGATTCTACCATCGAAATGAACGAGTTATGCTGCGAAGTTAAACCATCACCACGCCATCCTCACCTTTACAATCCCGATGACGACTTTGATGACTGGGCATTTAAAGTCAAGATTTACTTATCAACAGTAAACTACAAGCTTCACAGCTTTTATATCCCACATTTTTTGGGCGATGCAACTGTGAAGCAATTTCGTGCGTTTGGTGTGGCTCCAGGTTTACCACCGGAAGTCATGGGAAACCGTACAAGGACTGTTCGGGTGCGCTGAATTAGCGCCTGTTTATCGCGAAAGGTTCCATGCCAAGCGCCAATAACCGTCGGAATCGGTGGATTCGTTCCTTCGTGACCTGCGGGAGTCAGCTCTGAAGGCGCTTCCACAATCATCCCCTGGGGGAAGAGATTGTCAGATTTGTGACCGTTTTTGTCTGGGATTGTCTAATCAGGAATTACGTGGAAATGTCCCGCGCGAACCGGCGTCGTCGCTGTTAAAGGCAGTTGAAAAGGCACGCGCATTTAAAGCGGTGCAAAAGTCGACGTACGACACCTTTTCAGTGACAGAACCCATGTGTTTTGCCGCCCGAAATCTTCCCCAGTCAAGTTCCCCAGCGAGTAATTGCATCTACTGTAAGAGACTTGGTTCCCGCGCGCAGAAGTGTGGACACAATCCGCCCCTGGCAGCAAGCCCAGTAACACGGGGTAGGTCACTTTTGTCGTATGCATCTACAACTTCTGTTATCTGTTTCGCCAATGCTGACGTAGAAAAGCCACTAACTGTGAACGGTAGAGTAGACAATGAGGCTATCTGCTTTTTAATTGATACTGGTGCCTCGTGCTCTATTTTAAACTCGGCCGTGGCAGCCCAACTTAATTTTAAAATAGTCCAGCCTGAGTACCATCATCAAATATTAATGGTGAACGGCACCACCTTACAGACGGAGTCGCAAGTACTGGCCACAGTACAGCTGGCTAATTCAACAACTCGACACCAGTTTGCAGTAGACAGTCACCTGCCATGGAGCGCGGTTTTAGGGATGGATTTTCTACGACGGTACTGCGATAAGATCGACCCAGCCTCGCAGATAATCTGCTTTCGTTATAATACCAAGAATGCCCGAGTGGAAGGCAAGCCTCAAACGGTAAACATACTAGAAGCTTCCGATAACCTAGACGGACTGGAATTGCATTTGAACCAACCATTACTAACTAGAACGGCTTTGCCCTATACTGAAAGGCTCACGCTAGCAAGCCTTTTACGTAGCTTTCGCGTTGTGTTCCAGTACGGTAGTGAGGAACTTGGGCGGATTGGACTTGTACAACATGAAATTGA
>JTDE01006207.1:0-19506 GCA_014338405.1 Paragonimus skrjabini miyazakii
ACCCACGGTTCAAGTGGGTACTTGATTGCAGCGTGACATTGAATTGATTGACCTGATAAATTACCCGTTCCCCATTTACCCCCTTTAATGATTCCCCTGTAAAATTCGTGATATAAATGTGATGTATTTAGACTTATTTTAAACAATGTGGATTCGAGCGGAAACTTGTTGAGGAAGGCATTTACCACTGACAAGTATCCGGAGTATTGATCTACGTACAGTGAACATCTACGACTGACCGCAGTTTTCATATTCAGGTGGATTTCCCCAACAGATGCTGAAGATACCTAGTGTCAACTTTATTCCTCACGGTGAACTCCGGGGTGCATGTTTTAATACCGTTCAATATAACTGTTTGCGCTATTGCTCCTGGTAAGGCGTCAATTCCTAACGGCTGATTTCCATATTCAGACTCCATTCGGTTGTAAGTTGTACATTTTTGTTGATTATTGACTTACTACGTACAGAACCAGTCCGATCTGAGTAAACATTCAATGTTCCGTCTTGACCTGCCCAAACCAAAAGGTTCACCGTTGCGATGATAGACCGCGTATAACTGTGGATTATAACAGACTCCTTATATGTAACACTTTTCCAAAAGTCTCAGAAACCCCATGATCCAATTCAGATGTATCTTTTTCTACATAAACCGGATCTTACTATTATGCAACCCTAAAGTGTAACAAGTCTTTAGATTTCGCACAGTTGACAGCTGGTCTCTGAGATTACAGCACAACGATAGTCACAAACTGTAGCGTACGAAGTGAGCAAGTTCAGAGATACCACGTTGTTGTTTCATGGCATAGTTGACTTATCAATCTGAAGTACCTAGGCCCTAAAATAGCTTTTGTTAGAGAATCGATAAAAGCCGATTATTGTAATTTTTCTTCTTCACAATCTGTCAGCGTCATGCCAGGTTTATACGAATGAAAACCAGGACTCGATGAATTATTTATCAAATGGAGTAAATGAATTAGGACTGAAGTTTACATTCACCTTTTGTAGTATACCGAAAAACTGTTACGCTTGCCAGACCACCGAATGCAAACTGCTGGTTATTCGTACCCAGTGGTTCAGGAAACCATTCGATTTTACTTCCTGCATGAATTCTATTACAAAAAAGTCTGAATACATACCAAAAACAATAACTAAAAATTTTCCAAAACGGATAGTGGTCGTTCTAGTATACATCAACTGGTGCGACTTCCTTAGGTGCAAGGAGGAATGGTAGTGTAGTAAAAGTCTGTGTAATAGAAAACATAACTCAAAATTGAGAAATATAATGTTGAACAGTTCCCACTTGACAGAGTTAAACAATTTGCTTTTAAATTGGAAGATGACCAAATCTGCTGCTTCAAGAGGTTTACGTTATGATTCGGCATTTGTATGCAGCAATCTTCAAAGCAAACGAAGCAGCAAAGCAATTATGTTACTCAAAATTATTTTTGATTCCTTATACGCTAAACCTTCATGAGTAGTTTCTCTAGGGATGTTACAGATGACAGACCCGAGTGCATAGACCTGTTTTGCATAAATCTACTCTAAGACGAATTTCAGATGGAGACAGTGACAACTGTACTAAAGGAAAAAGTCACAGAAAACAAATGATCATAGCTCTAGGCGTAATGCAAAAGCAAATTAGAATAATAATCTGATGAAGAAGTCAAATTCTTGGCACAAACATCAGAATCATCGTCCGGAATGATTTCGAAAGAACAGCCATTGAGATATGGCGTACAAAGTCCCTGTGGACAGCGGAGATGGACCAACTTTGCTCGAGTTTAATGCGTTCGCAGCATAATTCAAATTTTCCGAAGAAGACAAACCGCATATCAATTGATTGAGAGGTACACGATTCCAGCTCCGAGATACTGCGGTCCAACACCTGAAATTGTAATAGATACAACGGATAAGATGGAGAGCACGCAATAGAGGTATGTAACAGTACATCCGTAAACGAGCGCTAACAATCACACGAATATCGCACTTTGCGAGATCAAAGCTCTCCACAATACGAGTCAATGGACCAACTACTGCAGGCTGAATAATAGGGGAAGCGCTGGATGTTTACGTACATCCGCCTTGCATGAACAATATGGGTATCCTAACTCTAATCACTGACGAACCTTCGCATCAAGACAGCATAAACTACGCATATTCTAGCAGATGACTTCCATAAACAACAGACTAAGGTTGGCTTTCGGATTGTAAGTCACAAGTTCCACCACATGTTGGCCTTTGTGTGTGGTCGTATTCAACTGGAACATTAGCACATGATAAAGAAAAACACGTAATAATGGGGAAATCTCTTAAATGAGACGCATACCCAACCAACATAAATTTATAATAGACTAAAACTCTACGAATTCGAAATGATCAACCTACCAAACTCCGTCAGTTAAAGCATTCACAGCAGCAGAGGTCGGCAGACAGGTAGCGCGCGCAGCATACATGTCAGAAATGGTGCTACCTTCTCTCCAATACTGTGAACAACATGACCAATCATTAATCAACACCGTCAGTACCGAGGTTGGCAACCAGGCCGCGGCACAAACCTCATCTTCTTGCAGGTTCAGATTTGGAAACTGATGCGGGCTAAAAATAACATCCAGCAATAGTAACAGTTTAGAAATGGGAGATTGAAATAATAAAAATATATGCAAGTAAACGGACAGAAAGACGCTACGAAATTTTGAAAACCTGTGAGTACTCATTCTGCTAACTGGGAAGTTAATCAATACTGAGAATATTCTGAAAATCGTTTATCCGATTTTGTAGAAATGTTCAACGGTTTAAATGATGGGGTTGGTGTGTATGGGAGTGCATTTTCTATTTTTAAAGTGTAAAATGGCATTACAGAGTTGGTTATGGTCTTATATCGATACATCCGTCTCATTAATAAGCGGCATTAAGGCTGGTCAGATTAAATCGTGCCTTGAGTCGCAATTGTAACGGAGAACATTTTGGATGAAAAGATATCAACAAAGGAGAAACAAAAAGCCGGATATGTAAGTGAACACAGAAGAAACAAACGTCGCAGATGCCGGCTCGTCATTAGATAGTGATATCTAACCAGACGGTAACACAGCGGCCATCACCGTTTGCCAGGTTATGTGATCGCACAACAGCGCGACATTTGCAAAGTACGTATCACGCGGATGATATGAGGTTGGATGGGACACGGATCATAGACTGGCCAGGACCCAGTTGCTCGTCTATTGCAGATCAGCTACACGGCAGCGAAAACTGGATGTAAAACGAGTGAGTGGTTCGAAGACGAGGACAGTAGTTCAGAGTGACGTTTCCGTTCATCTGAAGAACTCTCCCGTATCCACTACACTTGAAAGTATGCGACAACCTTTCAAGTTACGGATCACGGTGGATGTCATCGAGACGACAAGTACCCAGTGCCATAAACACTAGAGCTGGTTCAATGAGGACTATATAGTTAATTCCAGCTTCATACGACAGAAGAATAAAGTACTTGTTGTTTCCACAATAGACACACAACAAAGAGAAAACTACCACATTCCGGGACGCACGTCATCAACTTGCCGCGAAATCAAAGACGACTGACGGAACAAACAAGGTGAGTTGCTGTATGGCTACACTAACCGCCGGCAACAAAACGACCTCTATGATTCGCTTGCAGCGATTTTTGGCTCATTCATCCGGTCTGCTGAGGCACCGATTGGCGGGTACTTAACGTTTCGTGCACACAGTCGGACGATACCATTAAAGTCTGGCGCAAACAATTTGATACCCTACTATACTGACCACACATCATGGACTGGATGACCGTGAACAGCCAGCCGCAAAGCATCAAGGCGTTAATTGCCCTCGCCCCGGATTTGACTATTGGACGAGGTCTACTACCGTTGTCTCAGCTTATCAACCTGCCTCACATTGACCGACCGTCAGTAACACCTCAACCCCTCCGCACATCGAATATGTTCAAAATTCTCTGCATGGTCAACCAAAACATCTCACCGGAATCAAAAATTACCACACGGTCTTCTTGCATAGTCTTTCATCGCGGGTCTGCAGTTTTACAGGTAAATCATGCTACCGACAGTTCAAAGTGAATTTCCACTCGGTCAACGCAACAGTCAATAATCCATTTGTTCTTGTCACCAGCCCACCTACCATTGCCCTAATGGTTAGTTATGACAAAAGTATTACACTAAAAACAAGTAAATAGGGCACATAAACTCCGTGACATAACTAAGCAATATTTTACAGATAATCTTGCTAACGTACATCACAGAGTACTCAATTTTGTGAGCACAAAACCATAGATAACGCGTTCTTCGAATTCAATAAGCGTTGCATCTTGTGGAATAGCCAGATTAAAGATAGTCTACTTTCGATGACTGTAGTCTTTGAGATCAAGCCGGCCGCCCATTTATCCTTTGAGTGTTGATCCATCTAAGAGGCGTTCATACTCCATCGTGAGTTGGGTTCTGAGTGGATAAGTAATTATGAGCAAGTCATTTTTTGACGAAAACCGTGTTTCCCAGATATAGGATTTATACATTTGGCCAAGGTGGGGTATACTGTCTGTGTAAATAAAATGCACAATTCAATACCGTGAGTCGTGCTTAACATGGTGTTTACTCGAATCAGCATATATGTAGGGAGTGTGTGTGAAACTGTGCGTCTACTTGTGTTATATATATGTTAAATAACTATCAAATATGAAAGAAACTTGATGAGATGCCACACAAATGTAGAGTATATCAAATTATGAAAGACCCACGTTTTATTGGAATTTCGGTGAAGTTAGGTGCATAAGACCTTTGCTCTTAAGTGTTACAGGACGGTTTTAGGAATGAAGAAAAAGGAATGTGTATTGAATTAATTCTTAGGAATCGCATTTATTCTTCACCATTCAGTAGGATTTACAAAACAGCCACATCGGTCACACCGTTTCTGTCAGGTTTGAGAAAGAAGCTGACCGAGGGAATATGGCATTCCCGAATCGTCGGTAAGCATTAGTTTACCAATTCATGAATGATTAATGTTGTATCGCTTGCATTTGACAGAGTACGGAAAAGAACAGATGTGGAGATTGTGCGATAAACCTTCATGACTCATGCCATATCAGCATTTTTACTTTCCCGCTGATTTCGGAGGACAGGTGAGCGACGACGTTTCATAAGTAACAATCCAGCTTTGGCCCATGGGAGCAGAAAATCTTGTATGGGGCCTGTAACTAGTTGCGTGACGTGGCGGTCATTCAAAAATGTCTGAAACAAGCATTGTTGCATAGATCACGAAGCGGTTTTGTGCCATGTTAACCTTGCTTTTTTCTTGTTCTCAGTAGCATGCCGAGGGTGACGATAACAGTGTGAGGGTTGGGCTGTGAAACAGTCAGTGAACACAATCAAATAGAACCAATTTTAGGATTCGATTTCTCAATGGTAGGTGTCCTCTGATAATAAGCCGCTTTCAAAGAGAATTATGAAATTGGAGATAGGGTATCCGGAGGCCATCACGATGACCCTCCAAATGTGTAGTTAGACAAGGAAAGCGGATATGCACCCATGAGGATCATAGATTTATCACAATTAACCTTATGAATTTATTCATCGATTCACTGAGAATAGAGCAGTCAGATGACAAAAGTTACGAAGTGAACTCATTTCACACATTCTCGTCAGTTGTAAACACGATAACAAAATGAACAGGACTTCAATGAAATGGACAGAAGTACAAAACAAGCTGGATCGTGAGCGACACTCGTAGTTGAACTCACCGCAGGCAAAGATTGACAGTCAATTGTTTTTAAACACGTGCAACCGGCTGCTGACGGCTGATCGGTAAGGTTTCGACATACTTGTGGACACTTATCTGGATCGTAAGCGATAATGAAATGCTGAAGCTGTGACCTGTGGTAGATAAATACTTTGTGATGAATGAGGAGGCGGTACATACTTGCCGTACGTTACCCACCGGTGGAATGCATATTCTCATTACTAAGACCTAACAAAATTTATGACTTATATTTTAAAGTCTCTTCCCTAAAAGCCAGTTATGCATATTCTGAAAGACACTTTGATATAATACTGTGTGCACTGATAATCTGAATATTGCTGCAGGCACAATGTGCTCTATTGATGACAATTATTCATTTACAAACGTCCCACCATGTGAACTGATCGATTTTTATCTTGAATCAAATTTTATTTAATTGTACTCATTTTTCAATCTCCGCTGAACAGTTGAAACGTTTGCTTTTACTCTGCACAGAAAATGGAAGATTATAATTAATGTGTAAGGGTGTTTGGCAAATGGATGGTGTGGTCCTGCTTTTCAACTGATGTATGCATGGCTACGATTGAACAAGCAATCGTTCCAGTTGTGCACGAAGTGAAGCTAGTGTGTCAACGATATATTCCTAATTGGACAAAATAAAGAGCAAATTGAAAAAATCAATTGCAACTTTTAACTCTATCCATCGAAGTTTTTCCATAATGTCTAAGTGTGAAAGAGAGGACAGTTTACTTTTATTGGACACCTTGATTAGACGCCGTTCAGAAGGATTCCTTGAACGCTTAGTTTAGTGCAAGCAAAAATGCTCACGATAATATGTAAACTATACAACCGGATTGCAGCCCAATTCACACAACGACAAGTACATAACGCATTTAATCAGGCCTTCGAGAGACGCTCATCGCTCATGTTGTGCTGAGGAGACTACTTAAGGTGGACTAATATGACAAGCTTAGGTTCCCCAACAGTGATAATACACACATTGACAAGCCTTGTTCAATATGTCGAATTGATTTGATCTACCACTAAATTCTTTGGCTACACACATTCTAAGAGCTCGGTGATGTCCTGATTACTTAATCGAGATGATTTTTGTTGGGGATGTCACAAGTTACACCTAGATGGACGGAACTTGTCAGCACGCAACTGTTTGCGAAAGCTGATTCGTTCCAGATGGGCAAAAGTAAATTATCACCCCACTGACGGTTTGCTGATTCTGCACTTTAAGGTAACGATGGCAATGAAACGGTTGATTATCAGGCCCGAGAGAGGTTTGTGTAAAAGCTCGTCATAAAATTAAATAAAGACATTGTACGACTTCTTCCCGAGTAAATTTTATCGCGTCTTACCGAGTGCACATAGGAGATCGTCTGTATGTCAAAGTGGACAATCCGGAGAAACACACAGTAGGGTTGAAAGTAACAATCACCGACACCATCATGGTAGTGATAACCATACAACCAACCTTTTTTAAAGTCATGAGACTGATTTGAACTTTTTAAAAGCAGCGGCTTCAGTAAAGCCCAGTGTTTTATGTTACGTTAGGGACGGAACGCGATACGTGGCCGCTGGATAACATTAGTGTTGCAACATTAAAATATTGCGCCAGATACCGACTGACGCGCAAAAAGGGTGCATTTTGTCGGCTTGAACTAGATAGAGGGAACTCAACGTTCCCAGCTATTTAACCGATTGAATACAGGCCTTTATATATGCCATCTAAGACACTTGATGCGTTTTAAATAAATCCAATCGAATGGCATCTCTTTGTAAACAACGCAGAGATTACCGAGTGGGTTTAGGCAGTCGGAATCAAACAAGTTCGAGCGTTCGATATCTTAAAACACACAAACTTTACCGGCCAGACTATGTTTTAGGGATGTCACTCAATTGTTTATCCCGACGTATAATCTCTGTCAAACTAACTGCGAAGTGGTAAGTTGAAAAAGGGACACGAAAACAGCCGTTAGTAAGTTGGGAACTGTACGTTGTGTTAGTCTTCCGAGATGGGGGTCCCGTTAACCACATAGTCGCCGGAGAGACATCTTATGAGAGATGGTGGTAAGATGGGTTTGGCAGCGCGAATACTGCCGTTCTCCTGTTAATTTATCCACGAAGTTTACGAAGTGAGGCAGTGAAACTTGTAACCTAGCCACACACGGCACTTAGTTGTTTAGCTGTGATCGCAAGTTGTTTACTCCTTGATTTCAATTGTTCTTTCCGTCAGTGATATTTGTCATTTTAAATTTTTATTTCAATTTTATTCCATATACATATATATATTTCAGACATGGTGGAATGAAAGTAAAACAATAACGATTACCGCTGACATATTATCGTAAAGGAGTGACCGCGCAGTAAAGATAAACAGATGACCATAATCGAGGAATTGATACATGATCTTCAAAGCAATGATAACTCAGCCCAGCACGTATCGGATCAACGTGATGAAAGTACACGGGAAATGAGAAGGGCGAAATGATGCTAACTGGAAATTAATCATGTGACCCTTAGTCACTCAAGCTTAACACTTTCCCGGTAGCATGGTTTTCAGAAAGATCGATGGTTACGTAATATACCCAGTTGCTAGTCGACTGGTCTGATCTTAGAAAAACTCTCCAAAGATGGGTAGTAACACACGACAACTATCCTGGAACATGCCGGATACGGTTCAACAGTTTATGCCGGATGGTTCTGCATGAACAATAGACAGTTAAGTAAGAACTTAGACAACGCTGATAATATGAACGATTTGAGGTTTTATAGTTATGCACAAAAACACTTACTCATTTGTGTTGGATAGGCAACTTGGCCACTGGGCAGTGTAGTAGATGGCTAACTGGTGTGATGTGGGCGGCGCGTCAGCCGGGAAAGCCGCTTCCCAAGCACATAACGGCCTTAGCGTCTCTTTTGCGGACCGCTCAAACTGTTCGAATATATCCTTACCGAATCCCAATTCTTCACAAAGCTCCCTCACAGCAGCTATCTGCGTGATAGGAGTAGAAAACGGAGGAAGAAAACTTAACACGAAAAGGGAGATTTTAATCATAAGCACGAATTGCAAGAATAGCAACTAATGAAAGAAATAGTGCGCATAAATTGACAGTTTGAAGCGAACTGCATTGATCCACATTAACGAAGCATGAATAAGTTCCATACCCACACATTTGTGGTGAATTAGAAAGTGAAAAACACAGTGTGGCGAACAAACTGGTTTCCAATTATTCATCATCAGCCTAAATATATGACATGTACATCACAATTTTACAAATTATTAATAGGGAGGGACTGAGAACGGGTCGGTTAATATGGTCAGTCAAATCAACGTCAAGCTGTGATTATATTGGTAGTGAAGGTCAATCGGGTTTATCTACACATTATTTCAGAAGGCAAAAAGCTGTTGCACCATGTACCAATGATGCGAACCAATCGCATTCCACCATCGAGCACTCTTTGATGATGCCTCAGGTGACTAGCCAAAGGTTCGAGGTGGAAAAAAATGACTTGGTACAGATAAATGAAAAAAGCAGCCGGAAGGTTAATCATAATATATCGTGTTCGCCTCGCGGGTTGCAGCCCCAATAAAGCCTATGGTTAGAAACGTTAGGAGAAATGGCGGTTGTTCGGGTTCCTTGGTGTCAATCTTGCTGTTGTCTGACTCAGTTGTCTATGAAGTACACGCGACCAATGAAACGAGACAGTAAAAGTCACAGGGAAGTTATCTGGTGGATACCGCCTTACTCTCATTTGCAACTAGGTTACTTGTTTGGTGCTGAATATTTGAGTTCAGACATACGGGTTTGTGCACTAAACCCCATTCTCGCCTCCTTTTTACTTCCAAACAAGATTTCGTTTTTCTATTTATTTCTTATGGTTGTATGACCGTTAGTTGCCGAACATCGGTGTACAACTGTCGACGAATGAATGAACGCACACAAACATTCGTTGTGGATGCGTATGGAAAACCGAGCCAACCTGTTAACACATCACGACGAGGACCGTTAGTTGGGATACCAGAAATGGATGTGGCGCTCAGGCGGCACGTCCAAAAAAGCGTATACACATATTTTCACCGAACCTAGTGCAACGTGTTGCGGCCGGACGTGAAAAACTTCCGCCACCATGACAAAACATCAATCGAATGCCTAATAGCTCGTAACCACGAGATCGTGTGTGTGCTTCCTCTTAGTGATTCAGTATACTAATTGCTCCATCCACAACGTGGATGACCAATAAACATTATGCATACAGGCACATGATAAAGCCACAACTACCGATTTACTCACGTTTTGTAAACGTTAAGGGCATGAATCACAACATTTCAGAAAATCGACCAAACGTACATCTTGGCATCTATTACCCTCCAATCACCATTTTTCTATCATCATTTGCAAAATCAAGGCGCAATCCGGCAAAAGACCTTCATTGAATGGAAGTACAGCGTTTTTATTCAATTACGTATATCACACAAGTCATCGTTTTGAAACATCCGCAAGCTAAAGGCAATTTGGATCTTGGAAAGCAGCTCGTTTGGTGCCTTTTATAAGAGTGGTTTAGCGCAGTAAGTGGACTTGCCACCACTCAACTATGAAATTAGCGACTGTCTCTACTGCTCTGAAGACCTAACACGGGTAATGTGGTTCGGAACCAATATGCCGAGATGTCATTCTGGAAAGTAATCCCGTTAACAAGTATGTTAACGCAATTCGACTGGAACGAGTATCAAATGAACCTTCTCTAAGAAAAACCTTTCTCCAGTACATCGGTCGACATTCGTGAATAACTACATAAATTTAACTCAGCAGCCTTTACCATGCAGAGCAGTAAGGTCACATCACTGTATTCAATGAAACCTTCAGTGCTACACTAGTTTTTTGAATCCACAGAAAGTTAATGTAACAGGTTCTTGCGGCCTTTGTTAGGTCAGAAGGTTTAGAAATCTTAAGTTTCTATACTATGAGTACCATTTATCTTTGCCATCATTCTCATACAGACCGCCTCATAACTATAGAAAGCGTCTTCTGAATATAGGTGCCTTTGAGAAGTGAGGGCAGCCTATACAAATCTACGATAAGTATCGATGTCGAATAAAAAGTAATCGATGTGGGAACATATACACCGAATGACAAGCTATAAGGATGTCAATAACAGAAGTACCACAGCAGTACAAGCGTACCTCAACAAGCTCTGCCGGGTCGCAATGACCCCCAGGAGGGACCCATAACCCTGGGTAAGAGCGCATGCGCCACGACCGCCGAGTCAGTAACAGACTGTCACCATCCGGGGATTCTAGAAGGCAAACACTAGCCACCGGAATCCACCGACGGTGGCCATCAAGTGGGCTCTGATTGTCAACAAACTTGGCTGGTAAACCAATTCGGTTTCTTGAGGAAAACGGACAAAACCAAGAGCGCTAGAAAACAAACAACAGAAAGTTGATCGAATAAAAAAACAGAAACTCAAATTTCACGAAAAGTCGAAAAAGGAGACATTAATAATGACATCACGAAGAGGAGTATGGAGACCTATTTAGTTATAAGAATGATGCTTTTCGCCTAGAGATAGCCTAGGTTACGAATCACCCATGCACATTTATGCTACCCAGAAACACTTAAAACGATGGTAAGGTAAAATTACAATTTGATCGACTACTCAGTTGTCATAACAACGATGCAACCAACGGGGACAGCAGTCGTTTGTTGTCCAAGTCTTCATAGTCAAGAATAGTCAGTTTCGGTCACTTGGAGATTTCCACCAGGTTAGTATCACCCGCTCGATTTCGTAACCATACATCAACGTGAGAATAGCATTATGATTAATATGTTGGTAAAGACCAACTTGTGAACTGTAATAAGTAAGCTACGTTGTGAAACGTCAAACAACACGAGGACAAAATGCAACGTTAAACTCAACGAAATAGACGACGTTTGTGGTAGTAGAACAAGTTTAGCTACATCATACGCGTGTTTCAACGTGGCGTTGATGATCTTTTCTAGTGTGCATCATTAGTTTGTCTTTACTCTAGGGGAAAAAGCGAAGTCCCGTAATGTATAAGTCACTGTATCTATCAACTTTCCTGAAGTCGCAAAAACACCTACAGGAGTATAAGAAAACGAACATGAAATCAGAGCCAGTAGCACAGCATGCATGCATTTTAACAACCCTGCCGATCCAGGACTCCCTGGCTGGACAGATATACTACATCAGATTCACCTTCGTTGTTGAGTCCTTGAACTGCTATGCTGCTTGTCGTGACCTCCTGCAAGGTTTATTAGGCATCCTGGATGGATGGATTTTATCCGGAGTGTGAACCGAACAAATACTGATCATCGGCCTTCAACAGATCACAAAATTAGTGCTTCGCCCCGATGCCTTGTGGACTAGGTCTCTTTTGAACCAAAGGCTCCTGGTGGGATCCCTCAAGCCTGGGCAGCCGAGAAGCATTCTGCCCTCACAATTACGAACTCAAACTTGTATTACTTAGAATGGAGCAAACAAAAAACTGACATTACACGATTTATGCTCGAGCAGATTTCGCTGCATCTCTACTGTGGTTTACTACAGACGAGTTCGAATGTACAAAATTCCAAACCACAAAACAATCACTGTTCGAGCAAAAATCGTGTGAAGTCAGTCTTTTGTCTGCCCTAATCAGATTTTCGACCGGAAACGGTTGCTTCAAATTTATATTAATTGTTGATTTATCGATGCCTCCCTGTCACAACTTTTTGATCGAGGTGGTACCGGTCGGCCTTATTCCCATGTCACACACTACCGCAACAACCCATTTTGTCTCGTTTCCTCGTCCTTTGTCAAATAACAGCCGCCTTTGCGCTGCCAGCCAACCACATGACCGTACACTTGAGGAACTCTACAGAAGATTCTTTACCGTTTTGGGAGATGACCTTGACTGCTGCACAAAGGTTCAAGTAGTGTTACATCCAATCCCAGATGCCAAACCAGTATTTACACCAAGAAGACCAGTTCCGCATGGGATTATGTCAATCGTCGACGATAAATCGAAGCACCTAGAGGCCACCGGAGTACTGAAACTAGTAAACTATGCACCATGGGTTGCACCCATAGACGTTGTTCAGAAGCCAAATGGAAGGGTGCGTATCTATGCAGATTATTCAACTGATCTGAATGCCGTCCTTGATATACACAAGTATCCTTTGACCCTACCCGAAAAGATTTTTGCCAAAATGAACGGAGGTAGATATTGTGCAAAGCTCGATCTATCCGACGTTTACCTTCAGATCGAAGTAGCAGTATCATCACGAAGACTACTGACGATCAACACACATCGAGGACTCTACCAGTACTCCAGGTTACCTTTTGGGATAAAAACAGCGCCAGTAATTTTCCAACAAAGCGTGGGCACCATGTTAAGTGGAATCGACGGTGCTGCTGCATATCTTGGCGATATCATCGTCGTAGAGCCTACAAAAGAACTGGTTTTCCGTCTGAACACTGTGCTCAGCCGAATACGTGACAATCGTTTACGGTTAAAGAGAGAAAAATGTGAGCTCTATTTAACTTCAGTTAAATATTTCGGTTTCATTATTGAAAACAATGACCGTCGTCCGAATCATGTTAATACTCAGTCTATTGTGCGAATGCCATCGCCACCTGATATATGTGAACAGGAGTTGTTTCTCGGATTGATAAGATATTACAGTTCTTTTCCTTCCTTCTATACATCACCTACGAGAACCTCTGAATAGTCTACCGACTACAAATAAAGAGTGGGAATGGTTACTCATATGCCCAGAAGCTTTTGGTGAAGTCAAGAAACTCTTGGAAACCGAACTTCTACCAACCCATTATGACCTCCAAATTGCGTAGTACAATGACGACTGATGCGTCTAGCCGAAGTAGTGGAACTGTCATAGCTCACGGTTTCTCGGATGGCACCACCAAGGCGACTGCTCACGCCACCAGATCACTCACATCTGTTGAGCGTAATTATGGGCAAATTAAAAAAAAGCGCTGGCTATCACTTTTGTCGTCAAGAAATTCCATAAAATGTTATATGGCAGATATTTCAATTTGGTAACAGGCCACAAACCACTACTTGTTATTTTCGGTTCAAAGAAGGGCATTCCAGTGTATACAGCAAACGCTGGGCTACTATACTCCTTGGCTACAATTTTGAAATTAGGTACGCCTCAACAAATAAGATCGGCCAAGCAGATGCTCCATCCCGGTTGATCAACCCGCACTGTGTAGAAGCAGAAGATATTGTGATCGCACCTCTCGATGCAGAATCAGAGATTAATGTTGTTGTTGCTCAGACTATTTCCTACTTGCCTGTTTCTTCTGCTATGGTCCGCGAATCCACTAAAAATGACAGTGTTTCACAGCAGGTCATAGAATATCATCAGAAAGGATGACCAAACACTTGTCCAGGAGGAGAACTTCGTCAGTGTTTTTTGCGCCGGACCGCAGTCTCCATTGTTAATGATTGTTTACTCTTCGTAGTTCGTGTCGTCATTCCCTCTGTTCTACGTAACAAGGTATTGTCTCAGTTCCACATTGGACACCGTGGCATTAGTGGGATGAAAAGCTTAGCACGCAGTTGCTTTCGATGTGCATCGACCCAACGACTTCCTAATCGCCAACCACCTCAACCGGTGCCAACTCCAAAAAAACCATGGTCACATCTACATGTCGATTTCGCTGGCCCCATAAACGGTCAAATCTTCTTGATCGTGGTCGACGCCTTCAGTAAATGACCAGAAGTATGTATGATGTCAGAAACCATAATGACCGCCACAGTCCGACATCTGCGACGTTTGTTCTCGAAGTTCGGTGTCCCCGAGACGATTGTGTCAGATAATGGCACCCAGTCCACTTCACATCAATTCCGTGAGTTTGTCCGTCATTTTGGTATCACTCATATAACTGCCCCACCTTTTCATTACCCAATCGGGCCAGACGGAACGTTTAGTCAGCACATCCAAGTGTGCACTCAATAAGGCTAGAGGGGAGGGAATGACCGCTGAGATCCTTGAAACTTGCTTACTCGATTACAGATCTATACCCAATCCACAGTGTCCTAACAGTCGCTCACCTGCTGAAGTGCTCATGAAACGACCGCTGCGAATGGTCGATGATACCATACGAGCAATACCTGAAGGCTTAAGAATCACAACCAACGTGAAACCCACATTCAAACCTGGTGGTCGTGTGCTGATTCGAGATTATCGCATTGGTCAACAGAAGTGGATTGTCGGTACCATCATCAAAAAAACCGGTCACGTAACTTACAACGTACAGGCAAACTCGCACGTTTGGAAACGACACGCCAACCAACTACGAAGGACCGAATGCAGCCTGTGCTGTACCGAACAAAAACAATTAAGTCTCGATCTTCTCATGGATTCGTTTGACTTAAAGGGATCGTCAGTCATTTACCATCCACTCAGAGTACAAGTCAAAACCCGCAAAATAGACACCGTTCAGAGCACCGACGGCAACAAGCCGTACGGTTCCAGATAAACTCGAAGCGATCTTCTTACGAAACACCTGAGGTGGAAAGTGTCGGAAACGACTCAATACAAAATGATCTCATTTGTGACGCGCAACACGGTACTCATCGAAAGGTTAAACAAGTGCATCGACGGGACATAAGCATGAACCGACCGTGAAAACGACAACTCCGGGACTTGTCATGGAGTGATCAATAGCCAAGGCCGAAGCCAAGCTACTGTGCTGACTTCAGATATAATGCCCCCTTGACAACATACAATAAACTTTCGTCGTGCCTCGTTGCTGAATCTTTTGCAACCTGTCGGGATAGCTTAAGGTCGTATTCACTAACGATACAACAGTATGGTTAGAACATCGAGAGGCGCCCGTCACAAACGTTGTCTGTTTGTTGTGGCGGCATATATCCCAATAGACTATAGTCCAGATGCAGTCAGAGATGATTTCTATCACCAGCTCACTAACCCTCTACAAAGCGTGGGGCGCACGGACATTGTTGTACTAGTTGGAGACTTAAATACTCAAGTCAGAATCATTATGAGCACGACCAAAAGGTACTGTGGCTCGGGCCGCCGTTCACCTCAACAGTGACGTGGAATATCCTAAAAGAAAATGCTACTAAGAAGGTTGAAAATTAATAAAAGAAGTCTAGGCAGAAGAACTAGGAATAGTAGGGATACAAGTACGCCGTTGACTGCGACACATCGCCATCGCGGATAGAGTCTCTAACCAGCGATTCGAGTGATCACGAGGACCCCAGCTAGGCAGGCGACGCCTACCCACTTTGCTCAGTGGAGCAGTCAGGGTCTTCGTATATCGTGACCACGTTGTTGCTTGACCATCATGTGGTTTCACCAAACTTTTGGTGGTTTCAGTATGTAATGCTCGACACGATAAACGCTCAGCTGGCATACAAAGTAAGTGACCTAACCATTGCAAGTTATGCACCGTGATTAGTTGACCAACTGAACGCGCATCCCCAGCGTTCCGGAAAACGCGCCGGCGAGCAGCCACATTACTCACGCGACCAGTCCACTTAATATGGGCCAATTCGCGGAGACAACGATAGTCAAACACCGTAAGTTTGTTGATACCTTCCTTGCGAACAGGCCACGTTTCCGAACCACAGAGTAAAACAGAACGTACACGGGCATTATATACTTTTTTTTCAGCGACAACCGAAGGTCTTTCCGATGCCACAGATGACGCAGTTTGGCAGAGGCAACGCGTGCCTTTGATATCCTCGCTGATGTCGCATCAGCAATATTACAACGTGACGAGATAGTGCTACCCAAGTATGTGAAACTGTTCACAGTCTCAAGCGGATTACCTGCGATAAAGTAGGAGTGAAAATGCCCCAGTCTTGAAGCAGCACTTCGCACTTTGAAGGTGCGAAGCGCATTCCATACAAACCGGCTCAGTCACTCACCTTGTTCAGCACGGTCTGCATGTCTTCGGCAGAGGTGCTAAATAAGACAATGTCGTCCGCGTACTCCAGATGGGTCAGTCTGGCGCCAGGGAGAGGCTCAACGCCCAGTTCATTAGATTTTTCAAATTCACCATCCAGAATGTCGTCGATGACAAAATTGAACACGGAGGGAGAAATCGGACACCCCTAACGAACATTAGTAGAAGTGATGAAAGCACGAGGCCGTTGTCCATAAACTCTCATCCTGCTTGCAGAGTGGGTATACAGTGACCTCAACAGATTCACGTATTTCCCTGGAACTCCCTTACGGAGAAGACAGTTCCGGAGAACGTTACGAGCAACTGAATCGAAAGCAGCCTTTATGTCCTTTAAGTACGTCTGCTTCTACTCTAGGTCCACACTCATCAGACGACACTGAAGCACATCTGGCAAGCACTGTGTAAATGCGGTACTGCCTCGTGTGGTACTACTACTCATTCGGCTGCCGAAACTTGGGTCCCGATGCAATCGGTGGAACTCCCCAACGCTCGTCATAATATTCCAGTGAGCAAAATTCCGCCCACAAGGCTACTCGCTCGGAGCTCTAGAAGCAACTACGAGAGGATCGCGAAGCCTGATGAACACAACGCGTTATCGAGATGGAACAAGCCACTGCTATCGGGAACTATCGGAAGTTTATCCATCTAATCCGATCAACTGGTGGTAGGAAGCCAGGTTTGAGCAAGATAATCTGCGAAGTCAATGGTGAGCCTATTCATAATCTGCAACAACGCTTAGGATGATGGGTTAAATACTTCTAACAGCAGTTCAACTGGTCACACCTACCACTGACTAAGCCTTCGGGTCCTGCATATGCTCACTGGTCAGATGACGTTCCTCCGGCCTCAGGAACAGAAGTCCCTTTCGATATTAAGTTCTTGAAACGTCACAAGGCGTCCGGCCAAGACGAACTCCCTCCTGCTCTTTTTGTAAATGGGGACCCAGCCTTATATGAAGAGCTGACGGTTCCGCTCCAGAGATTCTGAGTCAGTGAAGTTGTTCCAAATAAATGGAGTATGGTTAACATTGTCCTTATTCTCGAAAAGGGCTCATGCACTTCTTGTACAAATTACCAAGAGATTAGCTAGATTCCTATTGCGTCAAAATTGCTTGCAGCCATTGTACTTCGCAGACTAGAGGAAACACGTGAAAAACATATCCGAGAGAAGTAAGCTGGGCTTCATCCTGACCTTGGCTGCATTGATTACATATTCGCACCTCGTCAACTATCTGAATTCCGCCATTCATACAGAAGGCCAACAGTTGTCTTCTTGGACATCAAAGAGGCCTTTGATTCAGCTGACAGAGCTGCACTTTGGGACTGTCCATCGAGGAGGAATGTGCCTAAGAAGCATGTGAACATCATGAAAACGATTTACTGTCAGACCTCTGATCGGGTTAGAACTTATGGCAACGTACCACCAACATTTAACATCTCAAGTGGGTTGCGATAAGGTTGTTCGGCCTCCTTTTTCCTATTCAACTTTGCGGTAGACGAGATGCTGAAATGTGTCCCGATAAACTGCGGAAATGATGGTGTGGATTTTCCCCCAGGCACTCGACTTCACAATACAGGGTATGCAAACGACATAGCCCTAACCGGCGACGGCTCACAGAGAGTCCAGAACATGTCAAACAGATTAGAGGCTTCAGTTCGTCAGCTTGCTATGGCTTTCGCACCTATCAAGTGCAAGATCTTGTTGCAAGATGGGCAGGGCTCTGTGCCTACCTTCATCCTTGGTGCTGAGCCGGTGGATGTAGTCCACAAGTTTATGCGCCTTAGCAGTTGTATGAATGCTGGCGAAATGTCTGGGAGAACACAAACCGCATAGCAAAGACTAGGATGGCGTCTACCAACTTACGCCGTCTGTGGCGTCAACATTAACTCAACTTTTCAGCGAGAGACCGAGTGTACAACGCCACCGTTGGGACAGTCCAATTAAAAGGCTCCGAAACCTAGTTCGTTCAGGCGGAGGATGTTCATAGAGTATCTGTTTTTGTCACCAACGTTTCCGAAGCAATAGCGGCGTGTGATGGAGACACCGTGTTCGCCGACGTGTCTTCAGAATGGATAAACTCTGTCGACCCCTGAGCATAGTGACCTCGGCTTATAGGCTCCATTAGCTTGACCACACGTTACCAATGCTAGCTCACCGTCTGTCATATCGTGCCTCGGTTGAGAGTGGTGGGTTGAGCTGGAAGCGGCAGTCTGGTGACCATCGCATGACTCGGGTTTGGTGTATGAAGGCACTCACTTTGAAGCGTGTTTCAGCAGGGCGCTCTCCGCTTTCTAGCTGGGGTTCGAAGCAAACTGAACACTTTCGATTGAGGACGCTGCCCGATATGGCGAAAAACAGAAGTCAACAGCGTTCATGTTGCGTGTCTGTGTGCATCGTTGTATAGTTTTCTTTTTTACCCCTCTCCGTTTTCATCTTCATCACTTTACACATTACTTTTTTCCTCACATGTTGTGGCACATTTGTTCTTTGTCGTAGTATTTTCACGTCACATATATAAATATGTATATACATGATATATATATATATGTAAATACATATATATATATATATATGCATATAAAGTATTTAAAAACGGCACACACTGAGGAGTGAACGATTTATTGTGACGTTTGAAACTCATATCAGGACCCGTTATCAAACAAATAAATGTGTCGGAATGTGATTGCTATCCCGCTCACCGTGTTCGTCTGTCGGTCTGTCTTCGCTCGTTTCTCGTTCCAGTGTCAACGATGCTGACGTAGTGGCTGTCTA
>JTDE01006208.1:9312-24441 GCA_014338405.1 Paragonimus skrjabini miyazakii
CAAGCCTGACCACCACACCAAAGTATCGGAAAAGGCTAGATGTTAACACACACATGCTCGCACACTGTCACACAACACAATAATTATCTACCCTTGTCTGCACCTGGGATCGCCACGTGATGACCTCAGATAAACCATGAACCCTTACATCGTGTTGGTAACCTATCTACACACCGCCTGTTTACACACAGACACGTGCCAGTTGATAACTACCTCATCTGCAGCTTGTATAATGTGAATTTTCTGATTTAAATCGCTTGAAGAAGACTTTCCGAGAGGGTCGAATCGTTACGAAACCGATAACTCTTTTGGTTTTAACTCGTGGCTTAACCAAGAATTTACTTAATAATGAGCATTAGCACAACGCACAATATTTTTTCTCATATCCGTTCTGTTTACGATTCGGAAGTGCTAACCCCTGATTTGGCATATTCGGCGGTTGTTTCTTATAGGATTTGTGAGTCTTCTGGTATATAGGAGAGAGTGTCGATTTTATCAAGCACAGAACAGGGAAGAAAACCTAGCTGCGTAGCGATGAGGGTAAAAGAGGAGTTGAATGAACGATAGCCAGATTTCTAGCACTTTGGAAAGTGTTAGAGCTATTTGTACAGTGTGTGTTGTAACCAAATTTGTAAAATCTTCGTCAAGAGACATACGTGCAGGTAGGTTGTCAGTTATGAGTGGAAGGCATTCCGGTGACCGTCGCTTGACTGCATCAAAACCAGTGTAAATAATGTTAAACTTCCGAAATAATCCACGTGAAGCGGAGAGCTACTGGAGATTACTTTTCGAATTGAAAATCATATGAGTGAAATATTGATGGATAAGGGCTCTGGGAGGTAAGCGATTAACAGATTTCGCACACAGAAACGCCTCATTAGAGAGTCCAATCGAGGTTTCACGGAAATATCACTAAAAGAGTTAGAGAGGTGTTAGATGGAATGCTAGATGGATTCAACCATCCACTTTACCACCAGAATCTTGTGTTTAGTACAAATTGATGATGGAAGCATCAGCAATCGGTAGTCGAATAATGTAACGTTCAACAACGTCATTCTGTTGTTCCGAACCAACGACCTGTTTGAATCGCAAGGGGCAGTGTATCCGTGTAAGTAGTTCCGATTTATCTAATTCTATTAAACAGTAGATGTCGAAGGGTTGAATTGAACTGAAACTTAATCTATGGTGACAACTGGACCAGACGAAACTTAGACAATGGTTGCTGAACCAAAAGTTTTGCATACAACGTTTCAACGGATGGTAAAGCGGGCACCCAACTAACTCATCAATGTCAGCTTTTACAAATATATAGTTCTGATCAACGAAAATGACAAAGATTAGGCGTTTCGCTTGTTTAGGTTGCATTCATGCACTCGGCTGAGACTATACACTAAAGTGCGGCAAACAGGCCTGTTTTCAGTGATTTGTAGTCACATTGGATAAAATATTTAAATGGGCCAATCATACGCCAATTGGCACAATATTGGATGAACGGGTTTGTCACCAACGTCGGAATAAACAAGTATTTTTGAGGTCTCCTTACATAACACCTAATGGTCGATTATACATAACAGGACAGTGATCATGATTATGCAGCTTGTTCATTCAGGGCAAGGGCACGGAGGTCATGGGAATTTCAGCGTTTTGATGAAAGGGTTTTAAGCGTCCACTGGGGAAGAGACTGGAGGAATGGCGACAACATCTACGGTTGGCAGTAGGCGATCTGTAACCACCTTTGAATGCACACATCGGACTCGATAGAGCGGACGGAATGAGTCTGTGGGAATTAACGAATTGTTCAGTTCCGGTGAGCGCACAAAAACCTAAGGCAAACAGTACTTTATCAAGCCACGAGTCGAACAAGCCGGGTGATGCGTACGAATGAGTTCATGGGATCGGCTTGTCCTGCTGCCTGGGTAGCTTGTTTCACAGCAAAACGGAAATGGTATACACAAAGAAGCGGCATGACCAAACAATCTTTCAAATAAGAGCAGAAAAGTGGTATAGAATTAAACTGTACACGTGGTTCGACTAAAACGTATGACTTGCTTGGGTTTACGATGTCTGTTGCTTACATTTTCATAAGTACTACAACCCTTAAAAGGCAGCGAAGTGTAAGCGGATATTTTGTGCACAATATGCAGTCTGCCTAGTTTTGCGCTATTCAACATATTATAGCGAAAAAACGTCCAATGAAGCACAATGTTTATTGTCTAACACGCTAGTTACCATGCTGCGTGCACGCCTGCGTTCATGAGTCAGAATTCCAGTCCACAACTCACACACACACACACACACCGGTTTCCGCGCCCACGTCGAGTGCACTCTTGCCAGGTGTGTGTGTATGATCGGCGCCATCTATCGGGGGATTTTCCGTTTGTCACTCTCCGTCCGTTGGTCCGATTTCGTTGAGCGATGGCTCGTCCGGTCGCTCGTGTTGTCCGCAATCTATCTACTGTGGGCTTTGACCGTATTCCACGATCGTGTCGAGATATTCCTCTGTGTTGGAATAATCGCACCTCCGATCTGGTCGTCCATCCTACTCTGCCTGCCATGTTTCGCCCGTTGGTCTGATCCCGTCGAGCGATGACCCATCCGGTCGCTCACGCTGTCCCCGATCGACTCGCTGTGGGTTTTCGGACATAACTGCTTCCGTGTTGAGATATTCCGCCGAGTGTTGGAATACTCGCACCTGTGGCCTGATAATCCACCACAATATACCAGTGAGCAAACTGTTCCGGATTGTCTTTTTCAACCAGTACGTTACACATGAATTGTCCGATTGTTTCGGATGGACTAACCGGCCTTCAGTGAACGACTCACTGGCTCTCTCTAGGTTACATGCGACGGTAGTGCAGAGGAACTCACGTTCACGGTAGCCCGGAAGTAAAGACCTTTCACAACTGAGCACAAAGTCGTAGGTTCGAGTGCGGTTGTCCCGTTTTTCACATCTAGATTTGGGTGACCTAACGCTATTCAGTCAACATCAGACCTTCCGTTAGTAGCAACAAACAACTCGGAGTATAAATGATGAACACAACTTCTTACTGTCAGATATATCAATCATCCATTGGACAATATAGCCCATTGGACTAAACAAAACGATCTATGTGAAGTCTACGCAAGCAAGATGAGCGAGGATACCATGTCCAAATGACGGCTACTTTTGGCTAGTGGTAAATGGTATACAGCACAAAGAGAAGAAAACTCGTTTGCATGCAGTATTTTTATTTATTGTTATTCAGCTGCGCAATAATCGATTTGGTCGTTGTTTGGATTGTCGCCATCCATCCTTGGAGTTCCATAGGCGATGTGATTTGTGATCCTGCTTCACTGATGTGAACCAGGGCAAACAACTATTAGGAACATGCACTGCTTCACAGATGAAATAAACAGTCCACAGCAAGAGGTATCCACCATGTTAAATGTGAATCCACAAAAAATTATCATACAAACAAAGACAAATAATGGCTACCTTTTTATAGTCAGCCTTTAATATTGTAAGATATCCGCATCAAATTTTGTACGAATGAAGTCAAACAGTTTGGGCCTCTTGCTTAACATGTTATTGATAAATGGATTGAGAATTACATAACGCTATGAGCAAGTTGTAATACTCTGCGTTTCAGCCACCTCAGGTTGCCTTCCTAAGGAGTGTTGTAGTCGAAATCACGGTAATGAAGGAACAGAGGTCACGTGGGATTTGCCGTGGTTAGGTCAATCTGCACTGCAACTGAATTGGTTGGTCGAATCGTTTGCCCATCAGATTGGGGTAAGACTGATGTAGATAAGATTCATCTATGCCTGGCGTTGTATATCCATCCACACCACACTGCGGACAGGGATTTGCTATCATTGCGATTAAAACAAGCGTGTTGTGAGTACATGGTAAGAGCTTCAGCTCAGCAGCGCTCCGCATGGGAAGGCAAACCCTTGTAAACCACTCGAGCATGATCAAAACCTATGTTGTGATTCTCTGACAGTGCGTGTAGTGCGATGGCCGAATCCTTCTCTAGCTTCTGAGGTTGATATGCGTCCTTAGGAGGAAACCTCGTGTGCGTCTTGTGTTCGATAACACGTACTTTCTGTTGTCTGCTTGTCTCCCAATGTAGCTGGCATTGCAATCACGGCATTTGATTTCGTAAACACCGTCTTTCTGGTAGCCCATAGAAACTGGATCTTTGGGATGCATTACCAGTCGTTCTACAGCATTATTTAATCGATATACGGTATGGATAGCGTATTCAGAGAGGATGGAGCGAATTTTATCATATGTTTATTCAAGATATGGCATTTGCACAATAAACTTTAATGTTCTGGTTGTTTTGGTCTCCTCTTTAGTTGACATACGCTTAATTGTGTTCTCAACAACTGTGTTTGGATATGGAATAGCGGCAAGTATTTCTTTAATGCGAGAAATTTCTGTTGTTTTGGGACGTTCAGTGGTGCAGATCTTAGTAGCCCTATTGATGAGTGATTTGATGACTGTTTTCTTCATGCCGATTGGATGCGACCAGTTGAAGTTCTGATACCAACCAGATTGAGATGGGTTGCGATATACAGAAACCTGCAATCTCTGGTGCTCATCAACTTTTACCAGGCAGTCTAGAAAACTAACTAAACGCTCATCTGTTTCAGTTTCCAATGTGCATACAATGCCGTTACATTTTGAGTCAAGAAACTGTAGGAATTGGTCGCGAGCGGTCCGTTGTATGATTACGAATGTGTTATTTACATACCGCCACCAAATTCGTGGAGGGAAGATAAACTCACTCATCGCTTGTGTTTCCAGGGTTCCGAGGAAAAGATTGGCTACTGACCTAACCACGGCAAATCCCACGTGACCCTTATTGATTTGTTAGTGTGATTTAGATTACGATGCTCCCGATGAAAGCCACTCGAGGTGACTGAAACGTAGAAAATTACAATTTGTTGATAAAGTTGCGTTATTCTCAATCCATTTAACAGTAGTTTTTAATATTCATCAGCGTATCGGTAGTTGATACTGAAACCCAAGCACCACAAAACTGAGAGGGAAGAAAGAGTTCTGATGTAGTATTATGGAACGAGGTGTTACGGGGTGCAATCAAACGATTCACATCGAGTTGCGACATGCATATCATTTCCTTATGACGCTAGAAAATGGTTACCTCTTCTATCGAGCTCCTTAAAAGTGAAGAGACTAATGGACGCAATTGCACTTGTTAAATGTTTCACGTACTTTCCAACGATTCCATCGGGCTATAAATGACACAACGCAGCTGGTGAACGATGACGTCCCACGCTTTCCACTCTGTTGTCAATCACTTCTGTGGTGAAATGACTGTCATTATCAGTAACCGAAACATGAAGGGCATCTTCGTGACTGAACATTCCCATCACTGGAATCTGTGATTAGTCCGGTATTCACATACAATTCAGACCAACGCAAAACCACATCAGTAATCATCAGAACATGATAAGCGTCCAGAAATGAACCACAATAATCGGCGTGTGCACGTTGTTATGGGTCCTGAGGAACTGGTCACGACATACACTTGGAACATAAAGGGTTTATTTTATGTGCTCAGTTGACACACATTTTGGCAATGCGTAGTGGACCACTTTTAAGCCGTGACTGTCGAACGGTCATACCAGTGTTACGCATCCAAAACCGTAAATCGCACTGGTGGAGGCGCAGTGGCCCGATCATCCATGTACGGTATTCCATTTCGTGTGGTACGAAGTTCTTCCCATCGCCCGTAGAACTGAGGAAATCTGCGTTTTGTCGTCAACTTCCAGTCGTTTCCTCCAGACGATGTTATTCAGTGATACTAGACTTGAGTCCATGAACCAGTTTTGAGTGAGATACGTGAGGTGATAGAATATCCATGCAACCGAACTCATCGTTCATTTCATATTGGGCATATCGAAATAGCTACTGTGCGAATGGAAAAATTTTTGCACTGCATTGTTGACTGTTGGGGACATAAGCCACAATTGTAATTCATCTCATTTGAGCAGTTCTAGTGAATGTTTTAAACGGGGAGGATTGTAGATAGACCACAATGATTCGTGAACCGTAACGCAAGGGAAAAGAACTCAAATCAGATATTCGTTTTGCCTTGGTCTTATTGTTTTCATTTTGGGTTTTGTATGACCATTTCCGGTGAGAAAAGTTAAACGACACATCACTTTTTTATAGGACGATTCCAAATCGAATAATGGAGACGACTGTCCTAAAATGTAGGTAAAATCAACGTGAACTGATTGTTTACGATTGGAATTGTAACATACGCTAGATGATAGATCTTTTCTAGTAGTTCACAGAAAAGCCTGCTAGTCTGATGGTTCAGAAATTGAAGTCGCTTAATCGATGAATATTCATGGGTAAACACAAACTGATTGTATCGGATTACAATAGATTGACTGCGTAATGAGTTTGATTAGTTTTGACATTGAAAATTTGAGTGTCTTGTGTGCGTGCATTTTCCACTTTACGTTTCAGGAATCTGTTACAACCCTTAAAACTTTGAACGTATACTGGCGTTGCGTTTATCCACATTGTTTGTAAAGACTGATATACACCAAATTGGACTAGATTTTTAGTTTGACCTAATGGACTGATGACTGCATCGTGTGGATCACGTGACCGTATTCTGTCTTGGCCAAGACAAATCCACAGGTGATTCTGCACACTTATGAATGACTGATTTGTTCTATCCACAGGAAGTGCGACATAAGAAATCACTTATAAATCACTCGGCGGTCGATTGTCGAAGTAAACTTTAGCGGGGTACGGTTTACTGTCTCACTTGCAACCTAATAACTGGAACAGAGTTTCACTCTGCTAATTAAGATGTTTATACGAACACGATAAACAATATTAGTCCGTTCAAAATATAAGGTGTCTTATAATAAGGTGCTTCAGAGCGACAGTTTGCATGCACATGCCAAATTGGGCACAAAGCATATATTATGGTTTGCGCAAATACTCTCAGCCAGTCATGGAAACCAACAATGATAGACTATTGTTTTTGATGACACCCCATTAGATCGACACAAATGCATGTTTATAACAACATTAGGAGAGTATTTCAAAGCTCTAATAGATTTATAATACTGAATTACCTTGATCCAGTTCACAAATAACCATAGTAAACATAGGTCGTGAACTGGTAAAAATTCGTTTACTCTCTTCAAATACGAACATGAAACATTAGAATATATAGGACATGGGAATAGCAACAACAATAGAAACAATCAGCGGTTGGGTTCATATGAAACAAGGACCGGCATCAGTTCCAAGACAGACAAACTACGTGAGTCAACAGTTTATGCCTACACAGAACCCGATGGCGGGTATTGATTAACATTGCTTCGGAGAACGTCAGCAAGTTGAGATTCCGATTACACAACAATACTTGGAGCGAGTTGGCGGGGTCAACAACGTGACCTGTTTCCACGATGTACTTTGGAATGAATGAGATCGGATTTCGTCTGAGTCGCTCTGTTGCCATTGCCTGTTGTGTCATGGTGCGCACCAGCCACTTTGTTGTAGGCACCGACCTGTTCTACAGATATAGACGTCACCGCAACTGCAAGTGAACCGATGAAGTACATGTGAGACAGAACATTTCGGTAGGTCACGGTTACCAATAAGCTGATCGACACTCCTAGTTGTGAGTAGCAACCGCAATTCAGCCGCAGGTTATGTATAATTTAAGAGGTGCTCCAAAAGCATACATGTAGTGTCCCGTTAGGGCCAATCCTGTGCATGGACAACTCACCGTACCATAAGCTCGCCAGATGGTTTGTAGACATTATCCATCCCATCCATCAGACATTTACTCCCCACTGCGTAAAAAACTCTTTCGAACTGGTACAAACGTTAAAGAACGTATAGGTGAGTTCGAAGAAGATCTATTTTATCGATGTTGACGCTTTATTTATAAACGTTCCTCTTCGAGGCACAGTTGACCTTTTGGGTGATTTTATTTCCCATCAAAATGTACCTTTTGTCTCCAAGTTGATTACCTGAAAGAACTTATACTTTTGCGTACAGAGAACATCAGTTTTGATTTTGGATGATCAACTTATAAACAAGTTGATGGCGTAGCAATGGGTATCTCATTGGGTCCAACGCTTGCAGACATATTTTTAGGAATAACTGAATTCAAATTATCAGATACTGTAGATGGTGCCAAACTCTATAAGCGATATGTAGATGATATTTTGATTTTTACCACCAATATTCATTTTGCTTCACTTTTAGACCTTTTTAATTCTGCTCATCTTAATCTTTCTGTTTCTCGTGAAGAGGGAGCAAACAATAGTTTGTCTTTCCTAGACATTTCACTCACTAGACGACAGGATGGCTCAATACAGCGCTCAGTACACCACAAGTCCACATGGAGCGGCCAGTATTTGCAATTTTCTTCTTATGCACCAGTTACTTATAAACGAGGTCTGGTGAGAACCCTGTTTCATAGAGCCCGGGAGATATGTACCGATGACTGCTTGCAAGAAGAGGAGGAGAGAATAATGTAGATGCTACTCGCAAACACATATCCTCAGAAGTTTTTCGATATTCACAGCCATAAACGATTGGTGAAGACTGCTGTGAGTACGGTTCCTAAGAAGCAGGTTTCACAAGTGGTAATGTCGCTCAGTTTATTCGTAACCGCGATCTACCGAAATGTTCTGTCTCACATGTACTTCATCGGTTCACTTGCAGTTGCGGTGATGTCTATATCTGTAGAACAGGTCGGTGCCTACAACAAAGAATAACTTAACACATGCCTAAGTGGTTGGTGCGCACCATGACACAACAGGCAATGGCAACGGAGCGACTCAGACGAAATCCAATCTCATTCATTCCAAAGTACATCGTGGAAACAGGTCACGTTGTTGACCCCGCCAACTCGTTCCAAGTATGGCTAAACTTCCTAGCCAGCCTCTGTGGATTAGATGCGCCTGACTGTAGTTTAGCTCGTTTAAAGCTCATTGCTAGTGCATTTCATTGACGCGTCAGAGTGTTGAACCCTGATCATGGGTTCAAGTATGGTAATTCGGTCATACCCAGTATGAGATAAGTGGTGCAGTGATCAGTATGGTTGCCTCGTGAGAAAGTGGACCGGAGTTCCAAATCTGACCTTGGCAAATACATGACTTCTGGTGAGAGTGTGCGCTTTGGTCTTCTGAAATAGTATAACGTTCAACTCAGTAGTAGCAGCATTGACATCACCCTTCTGCTCGCAGATGTCTCGGGCTTCTTGAAATGTCATAGCTTGTTTGACCAGCAATCTCCTCTGAAGATCAGTGTCGTTGACTCCAGCAATCAGTCGATCACGCAGATGCTCCTCTAGCTTATCACCAAAGTTGCACCGGGCAGCCTGTTTTTGCACTTGTAGAATGAACTTACGGGAACCCGTGCTTGTTGAACGCATCAAGGAATTGAACTTCGCCCGTTCTGTGGCCTGGAAATTGACGGGAAGCACGTGTTTTAACAGCAGTTTCTCTAGTTTGTCGAACGGCAATGATGCTGGGACGTTTGGATATGCGAGATTCTTCAGCAATGAATATAGTTCGCGACCACCAGCGGTAATGAAGAAAGCTGATTGGTTTTCCTTCTTCACATCACGACGAATACTGCACCATAATTCGAACCTCTCCACCCATTCCTCAATTTCATTCGCACCAGCATGAAGATTTACTTGTTCTATTGCAGGCAGTCCCATTCCGCGACGCCAATTTGTAATACTCGGAATTAGGGACTTCGAATAGCCCTAGAAATCGTACTACGATTTTATGAAAGCCTTGCATGGTATCAAAGTATTTTCTAAAATAGACCTGACAAACGCATATTTGCAGTTTTCGTTGGAGTCGAATTCTAAGTCAATCATTACGATTAATACGCCTTCGGGATTATTTCAGTACAACTTCTACCCTTTGGATTACACGTATCAGCTGGAATATTCCAAGCTGTGATTGATGGAGCAATCGGCGATTTACCAGGAGTACGTGCTTATCAAGATGATGTAATCATATACGCATACAGCGCAGAGGAGCATGATAAGAGGTTACTTTCGCTTCTAGAACGATTCAGGGATAAGAACATAAACATAAAACCTTCCGAATGCGTGTTTCAAGTACGAGAGTTGAGTTTTCTTGGTTTTACTATATGTGACAAAGGATACAGGCCGGACCTTGACAGATACAAAGCGTTGGTTACCATTACATTACCAAAAGATCAAAATGAGCTGCGATCAATAATGGGCTGTCTACAGTACTATTCTCGTTTTATTCCGAACTTTTCGACGAAAGCACAGTCATTATTTGCAGTCCAATCAGCACAAACATGGTCTTGGACTCAAAAGGATGAAATTCTTCTGCTTATTACTTGCGTGGGAGGTTTCAATCCTAGTACGATTTCTAGGGCTATTCGAAGTCCCTAATTCCAAGTATTACAACTACTCTCACTGCCTGCCTAATTTGTAAAACCATACCGATCTAACTGCTTCTAGCGCCCTGAAAACCTGGTAAAAACTGGTCGATTTAGTAGTTTAAATTGCCATTTTAAGTTAAACAAATAAACAGTTTCAGGTAGAGATTCTATGTTTTGCGCTTACGGTCTTTATTAAGACAATATTCTTTTACAGGAGACCGCAGTGCGAAAAATGTAGGATTTGGACCAAAAACAGCAACATCATGTCTAAACGCAGCAAGCTCATTGCCATGCTATGAAATCACACCGGGTGTTTAGATTTATTATATGTGGACTGTCATTCATAGATCCCGCTGTCTCCCATGAAATCGATTGTCAGGTAGGATTTGTTGCGAAGTTCAGACTGGAATCAAGCAACGCTATCAACAGAACGCTGGACTTATAGTAGGAGTAAGTAGTTTGGCAGGTTAATTAGTCTAGAGGAAACCGATGCAGGAAAAATTTGGACTTTGGCTGAGATTGGTGGATTACTGAGTCCAAATGTGAAATTTTGGAGCTCCCGACTTGGCATCGTAACCCATCCGGCACATCGCTTGCTCCGTTTAAAAATGACATATCTGCCTCGGTTCGAATCTAGTCAAGGTTCAAAGTTTTCACAATTGGGCTTTACTTAAATCGTCAGATCTGTCGAAATACTGGCCAGTAATTCTCTTATCTATGTTACTTATAACTTACGAATGATCTAATGGTCATTAATGGTTTACCCAACGGAGACCATGTTCGGGATGTTACTACAAGAAAAAACAAATAAACAGCAGTGTGTTTATGACTGCCGATAGCGTTTTCCATAACAACTTACTTACGAATGTTTAGTCCCAGTACTCAGTACCCTGACGTCTTCCTCCGAATGATAAAATTGTCTATAGTCTATTACTTGTCCTGTTAACAGTCACATCTACCGCCTACTTCTATTTCATCATAACCTGTCCAATGGTTGCGTTGTAGCCGTAAGCAGTATTGAGCGATATAGTTCGGCCGATATTCCTACTCACGCTTTTCGTAATGCTGACGTTGTATGACACGCTTTAGGACGCGATATTACCTAGCTGGTTTCACCGTTCGCTCGTTCTTGCTTTGGACTTAAAGTGGTGAAGATTTTGAAACTACCAGCCTTACTGTTGTCACAGGTTAATTTTTCTTCAACAGGAGATTTACTATGATAATGTATTTAAGCGTCGAAAAGCATGAAGATTGATCGGGTTAGGCTAGAACCTGAAGGTACGTCAGGTCTTTAGATAGTTCATCTCCTCATATGTATTAAGCAGGTCCGTGATGACAGTCATCAGTTCGATTTTGTTGAAATGAACCCAAAACTCCAACACTCAAGATGGTCAACCGCACTGTAACTTCCTTGAAAGCCAAACGTTTCTAGTGCTTGAGGAATTACGCCAAAACTCAGCTTGATTCAAGACGGATACTACTGATGGATTGGGGAATATCTGTTTAGGTTCCGTGGTTCAGCTTTCTTTTTACAGACTAGGTCAAAATATGCTTACTTACAAATCAGCAATGATGAGCACGCAATTTGGTCTCAGCATGGGTAGTTTACTATCTTTTTTCTCAAGCACATCATTATCGATTTTCCAGCCTGTGACGAGCATTATTGTTGATGGACTAACTGATGGTGAGATGTACTAAGGTGTTGTCGTTGTTTTTGATTCAACCAAACGTTTCCATAATGAATGGTTAATGTATATTATGTCTCGATTTCACCACGACCTTGTTGATGACACTCTTAAAAGTTTTGGAAGTCAGAAATTTCAAACAGCTTATCCGCATGTGGTTTTAAATCAGATTATAATTGCCTTGTTTCACCTGGCAATTCGTTTTCATCCTGGAAACTGAATTACGTCTGATAGTTAGCTTACTTCAATAACACCCCTGCGTTGTACCACAGTTTGCAAGTTGAATAAAAAATGAATTTGTCTTCAAATTATCTGGATGGTTCTACTGGTTAATTACTTATGAACTAGCTTCACGTTCATTTCGTGATTTTGCGGACAGTAAACACATCCCTAGATTGATATAGTCTAAGTTATCTTTCTTCTCGATTATTGATGCGTCGCCTGATTTTCGGAGTCGTAATTGAACACAGTGGACAGTCCGCGTACCTTAACGACTATATTCAGCCCAGTGTGAATATGCGTCCGCATAACGGGAGTCTTTAACATTTTCCGGTTGAACACATACGCGCTTGGTATGAGGTTTCTAATTGTTCCGGAACACAAGGCTGGAACCATTATTTTTCCCTTTAAAATTTAATCTCCAGTCAATTGTAACCGTGATCCACCGTTAGTGTACCGGTTTTTCGACCCATGACTATGACGCTGAAGATCTAATTGAAGATAGTCCTTGTGTGGACTGTACATCGAAATATGCCCAATTTGAATAATTTGGTGATTGTGACTGTCTCTTAGTACATCTCATTCTGGTTTAGTGTACTGAGCTTATCCGTTATACACGACTTTGCCATAATTAAAATTTGTTATAGTTCAACGCAAGATGCAAGTCGATTAACAGCTTTCGATTTCTTGAGTTTGACATCATACCATACGAACTATCATTCATTCCCGATGACACTTTACGCTTCAACTAAGTTACTCAGATTTGCCAAACTTGCCTTAGGATCATATTGAGATTGGTGAGTCAAATACACTGACCATCAAACATGTTGGTGGCAGATCATTTGGCTGGCATTAATTGACATGACAAATAATGTTATATATTTTTGTGTAAGTCTCCATTCGAGCCAGTTACACGGGCTCTTTGCACAGTTTCCAAACCAGCCATACGGCTTACATATGCAACCTGTTTTAGTCCATTTCTTTGTAAGAGTCGAATACATGTTGATCCACATTATCGTTGGTCAGAAGTGTTTTTGACACTAACTTTGATTCCCATTTTGCATTCCACATCTTGAGAAAAAGAGCTGGTTAAGGATGCTGGTCCACTACCGTTGTTCCGTACGGAAAGAATACATCAGGAGACTTCAGACGGGTCTCCGAACCAAATAACATTAGAGGGGCATTTGAATTCGCCAGTACAATAATGAGTAAGTTCGTACGTCTGAAGGGCAAACGATCTATTCCAAAGCGGTCAGACTGTTGATATCGTATCAAGCGCAATGATCATCGAGAGAATAATACTGGACAGAATACCCGCTAGCTGAAATTACAGCCAAAGAGCATGTAATGTGTGGTAAGAGGCCACCTAGTGATGCACAGCAACTCCGAAAATCATAAAGTGATTTGGTCATTGAAGAGTACGTTGTTCCCAAACAACATCAAGTTGACTGCGACTATCCGACTGCATTAAAAAGTAGTTTCCTGAACCATAAAGAAAGTATAGGGACAGGAACTCTACTGATAGCCAATGTACCGCAAGCGTTGGACAAATCAGATGACTTAGAGCTATTAGCGGTGTGACACAGTTCATTAAGTGAGCAAAATAACACCAGCCGCGGAAAAGTTTTGTCAATATTGCTCGCCTTGAATAATCTGCGCGTTTACAGATGGTTCTCTTAATCTGCTTATGTTCAGCTTGTTTCATTTGCTAAAGCCAAAGAACGCCTGTGCTTAACACGCCAAAATTAGCTTGCGTTGCACCATTTAAGTTTCTACTTACCCACCTCGTATCTACCCCACACCAAAAGAAGTAAAACCAGGAACTTCTTTTGACCAGCAAGCCTACGCTGGCTAGTCAGGAAGCAGACTAGTATGAAAGCGAAATATTCATCTTTCGGAAAAAAGGACTAGGGATTTCGACGATCTGACGTAAGCTGAGGAGATAAAAAACAAGAAGGAGTTCAAGATAAGCGAACCTGTTTCAGCACCGTGGAAAGGAGGAAAAACAAAATGAAACCTGAAACGAAAAACGACAACTGTTCAAAACATGAAATGTACTAAAACGCCAAATGAACAGTAGGAAAGCCACCATGCCTCTGCTTTCTGTATAGATCAGAGGGTAATTTAACAAACGACTGTGGTTGCAGGCAGTTACGAACAAAAAACAGAAAGAACAGACAACCCATTCTAACCGCACGTACTCGTCGTCAATCTGCTGACGGTGTACAACTGTGGTGGACTGTCAGGCGGGAAGTGCGAGCATACCAACTCTCGGCGGAATACCTCAATACAGAGGGAGGTGCGTTCAAAAATCCACAGTGAGCGGATGGAGAACGGCGTGGGCGACCGGATAAGATCAACGGGCGAGACGTGGTAGCCGAAATTGGATGGATGACCAAATTGAAGGCGTGATTATTCCAACACTCTCAGGAATAGCTCGATACGGCTGTGGAGTACGGTCAAAGCCCACAGTGGATAGACGGAGGGCAGCACCAGCGACAGGACAAGCCATTGCTCAACGAAATCGGATCAACGGATGAGGAATAGCAAGCAGAAAACCCCCGGGTAGAAGGCGCCAATCACACACCTAAGCCGGGTAGCAGTGCACACGAAATGTGAGCGGAAACCGAGGGGTGCTGTGTACTGGAATTGTGATTCAAAATCGCGAGCGCGGGTGTGGCATGGTAACTAGCGAGTTGGACAATAAAGATTGTGCTCCACTGGACGCCTTTTCTCTACACTGGCGCCGTGCCCTGACCACAACGCAATGAAGTTGCCGTGGCCAAACCAATTTTCGGA
>JTDE01006210.1:5726-20546 GCA_014338405.1 Paragonimus skrjabini miyazakii
TGCTTCCGATAGAGAGCCGTCTGGAACGCAGTATTTGACAGTTCGGGCTCCGTCGTCCACATGTTCTGGTTCAGGCCAGCTGAACTGTTCCTCAAAATGTTCAGCTCATCTGTCAAGTCGGCACGATTGGTTGATGGTAAGTAAACCATCTTTTTCACATATGGTCTCAATTACACCGACTCGACGGCCAGTACAAACACTGATCAGGGAAAAGGCCCCCTACTATTCCCGCATAAAAGTCTCTTCGATCTTTTTCGACCGTTCGACCAAGTGGTGCTCACGGTCTTTACGCAAACTTTTGGTCAGCCTGCGTTTAAGTTCTCGACGGTTGTCATCATATTCCGGTAAGATCGGGCGACGCTTGTTCACGAAGTTTATTGACGTAAAAGAATTGTAGTTCTGTCGCAACTGGACAGCTTCTTCGACACCCACCTCTTCATAACATCTTTTAATAGCTGCTGCGACTTTCCCCAGTATGCTTTAGGTTATCTCAACTGCCCCGAACTGTGCAGTATGTTCACCAGCGTTCTTTGTTGGGCGTTCTTTACGCTGTTCTCGTTCGAATGCCAGCTAATTATCTGCCATTCACGAACTCATGGCCACTGGGCAAATGACACAAGAAAACGAGCTCGCACAACAGCATGGCCCGAGTACATGTAGTTGCTCCAGAATGTACGACAGTCTTTAACAGTGTCGCCATCTGTAACTGATTGCTATATGATCGAGTTGCGTCCCTGGCTGAGAAGACCAGGGTGGTCTCCATGTAACACAATGCTTCTCCCTATGTTGAAATGCCGTCCTCAAAATTTAGGAATCGTGAGATGTGCACAGCCGCATAAGTCTTTCGCCATTGTCAGTACGTTGTGCCCGGACACTAAGTATTGCCTCCCAGCTGCTTCTTTGAAAAAAGGCGACCAGGTTTAGCGTTAAAATTAACCGCTAGCATGATGGTATCAGAAGGTCGGGGATGGCATCGTAGAATACGTCTTTGGCAGCATCCGAACAACTATCCGTTGGGGCGTATGTCGATATAATGAATGTACAACGCTTTTCTGAATTAGGCTGACAGACCTCAGCCGATGTATTGAGTCTGACAGCCCACAAGTGGCTGTTCACCGATATCCATTCAGGTCAACGTTGCTCAGCTCTGGAACTGAGTGCGACTCACTCTAGCTTGATCACGAGATTCAAATTTAGCATCCCCAGAGACTCTGAGGAAAGCGCTTAGGTTGACAGTTATTTAGAGGTGGGTTCAGGTGAGTAACGGTACTAGAGTCGTAGATCTGTGTCTTCGACACACGGCTCACATCAAGCTCCAGATTTGAAAATGTAGTTACCAGAACAGCTTGCAGGTCGGAGAGTGCGGACATCGAGGGCGTCACTGTTTGCCTGTTGTCTTGGTCTTAGAAAACAATTATCGCCCGAGGACACATGAAAGGCAAAAGCTTGGGGGGGAGGGCAGATTGAAAAAGAAAGTCATGGTGAATGAAAAATGTCAGTGTTGGATGAACGATAACTTCCGATACTTCCCGATTGTTTATACCGCGGAAGGGAGTTGACCTCCAGGACCCCGCCTCATGTCTGACTCAAAACTCTGACCGGCGGGACATCACGATATATGGTTCTCGTCGGGACCCTACCCGAAACCAATGACTGAAGAGTTTCACTCACTTCGTAGTGAAGGGCTTGCCTAGACCCAGGACGCAGCGAATAAGCCGCCAGTATCTGATTCTGAGCACTGCTGTACGTGTTGGATGTATTGGAAGCTGCCTCAGGCTTTCGAATGATACGGTGAATTTTTCAACCGTGTTGAATAATGCGTGGGCAGTCCCGGTCAGTTTTTGGGCGATCGGAGTGATCTTTGTTTGAAGGTACCTTTTCTAACTCTCCTTCTAGATTCGGAAGACAGCGGTTCCGCAACTATTAAAAAAACTCAATTATATGCTCATAGGATCGTGCCTCATTACCTAAGCACTCTTACATGGTGAATAGTACAAATTCCAATCATGTGATTGCATCTCCTTTTCATCCGACTGCTCTCTGTTGACCTGCCTGACAAGGTTGGCGCTAGTAGGACCAAAGTCCTAGTCAGCATAGCCCTCTAGATCGATGCGAGCGCAAGCCTGACCACCATGTCAAGGTGACAGGATAGGTCACGATTGGAGGCTTTAATTTAAATTTAATTTGCTTGAACATAATTCACTCGCTGGCTCACACGCGTGTTCCAAAAATTCATGGAGCGCAAATTTTGTGTGTGTGCTGATTTCCTTGGACCTAACTGAACACAACTGTGATTACACACAATGTCGAACCAGTCAAGCCCCATTTCGACCGGATTACATTCACACCAATGCGGACTCAATGGTCGATAACCCCGAAATAACTGTCCTTCTGGAATTAAGTGATTATGCCATCATCGTGCTTGACCTTATCTACAGCATTGAACCCGTTCGACCAGCGATCATCTATCACAGAAACTTCAGGTGAATGAATGCAGAACATCTCAAATCGTGTCTTTCGACTTTGATTTAGGAAAGCCTTGACCAGTCCATTTTTGTTGTTGGTCTGCGTATAGCGTTCTGATGCCCTCAACGTGGCTCAACGGCTAAACCCCGGAAAACTCCCTGTGGACTTCCCTGCTAGGTAGTCAAGTTGTTCTATGGTAAACGCAAGTTTTGGATGATATTTGGGGTATCATGGGCTGAATCCGATCTGGAGTCCTACGCTCGTTTCCAAAATCGATGTAAGGTTCTTGTATGGGAAGACCGCTTTTGCTGTCAGCAATAGCTCATAAGTCGATCAGTCCTCGATCCTAAAAGCCTGTTCCATTTCGTGTCTCCCACTCTCAAAACAAAAACGGATGTTTCCCTACTAATGAGTTCGTCAGGACTTGACAGTATCGCCGCTGAATCTGTTAATATACCAGCTGACTGTTATGATAGTGTCTTCATATAATCTTTTATAGCACCAAGCACCTTTCCAACCGTCGTCCTTCCTTATGTTATATGCACAATAGACACTTATCCGCCGGTTGTACTAACCAAGCTGCATAACCCCAAAAATAACTCCCCCGGACCCGTTGGATTTTCTCCCCCTGTTTCACTTGAAGGCGCCGAACAGCTTGCTAGCTCTCTGAGCACGTTCAAACAGGGTTCCGCTTCCATGAGTTGAAAGGTGATCAACTAGACTCCCATATTTAAGGGTGGTCGCCGTGATCTACTTACCAATTACAGACCGATCACTGTTCTTGCTAGCGCACTCAAAGTGCCGACTGCGCTTGGATATAATACCATTTTTAGCTACTTGCCCACCGAAAACTTTCTTTCTAATTTAGATGAGACCAGCACGGTTTTCATAAAGGATATTCATCAGCAACAACCCTGTCGTTAGCCGGTAATCTTTGAAAGCAGTCGATTGATCAAAACACAGGAGTGGAGGTTGCGTATCTAAATTTTGCTAAGGCGTTTGTTCCTGCAAACCACACCATGTCACTCGATGAGTTACACAAAGTTGACATTCATGGTGATCTGCTTCGGTAGCTCCACTTCTACTTCGCCATCGCTTTTACCGTGTTCGGGTTAACTCCTGCTTCTGGTTTTCATTGGAGCAGTAGCACCGTTTTTCACGGACCGATTTTCAGACCTCTTCTCTTCCTAATCCGTATAAGCGATACGACCTCTTCACTCTCTTCTCTGTTGTCGCTATTCGCGAATGATGTCAAACTCTGGCGTAACACCAAAACTTGTGGATTCTGTATTTCTGCAAAGCGATTTGAACACTGTTTGGCTGATCTAAGACTAACTTTTCAGATTTCAGCGTCGAAAAGTGCACGGTAATGCACATCCGGCACCAGTTATCCTTTTAATGATACTGCCCTCTAGTCTGTATTTGCTGAGAGACTTAAGGACGTTCGTTTTCAATACTCTTTCAAATCCGCTATGCACAGAAGCTAATACCAAGAAGGTCAAAGGGACCTTGTTTATCCCCAAACAGCTCTTTGGCAGGTTTCACCCTACATGCTTTAAGTATCTCTACAACAACTTTGTTCGACCTCTTCTTGAGAATGGCACTGCGATTTTGCCTCACCATCTCCAGTAAGATAAGATCCTATTTGAGACTATCCGGCGAAGGGCCACAAAGATCGTCCTAGGAATGTACGCGAAGTCCTACAAAGAAAGACTTGATGAACTTCGTATGTACTCGCTGAAGTTCCGAAGACTGTGGGGTGATCTGTTGATTACTGTCCTAATCCTTACGTCTACCAAGCACCCACGCAAAACTCTGTTTAGCCTCTACGAATATTGTTCTGGTGGGTCACGCTGTCAAACTGGAACTTCATCACAATCAATCAGAATGTTGGCGTGGCTTTTTTTCGCCGCACTTTTGTAATATTTGGAACTTTCTGTCCAGTATTATTGTCCCCGCAGATTCTTTGTCTGCCCTCAGAATTCTCATGGATCGATTTTTCCTTTCGTAATTCAGATACTGCACCTGTGTTTGATTTCAGGTTTATTGTCCCCGTTCCAGCGATTCACTGTCCAGAGATACGGAACGCTCAAAAGCATTGCTTCCGTCACTAAGCCATTGAATCCACCCGTTAGATGTTAGCTAGTGACATGATGAATCAGACCCTTAGTATTAAAACTAGAGACCTCAGAAATGCCTTTCGAGGTCGTAACATGGATTGAGGAGTATTTGCGCGGCAGAAGCTACCACGTGCAAATGAAGAGAACCAAATTCACTGTGATGGCTGCTACTTCAAGGGTCAGACTTGGATCCCCTACCTTTCTTGATCCACATCAGTGACATAGTACGAAGGCTAAACTGATCGTGCTACATGTTCGCGGACAATGTGAAATTGGTAGATAGTCTAACAGAGAGCTCTGTGTTACATGACCTCAGTGAAATATATTAATGGATTGCGTAGTGGGAGCTGTTATTTTTTGCTGCTAAGGCTAAGCTGGTAGACACAAGGGGAACGTGACAAGATAATAGACGTAGAACGGGTTAATGAAGTGAGGGGTAACGGGATCCAAATAACTTCACATTTCAACGTCCCCACCTAGTGTATGGCGGCGGCTTGAAAGGTCAACCGAGTACTGTACCAACTGACGGTGAACGCATTATCGGAGGTACCTGATGTTAAGTTGCCTTCACACAAGACGTACGTAAGACCACGCCTAGAGTGCTACATCCAGGTATGGTTGTCGTACCTACTGAATGACAAATTCATTTGAGAGTCCAGCGCAGATTCACGGGATTGTTTGTGAAACGTGGGGAATGGATTACCCAAGCAGACTTAGGCGCTTCAACATTCTTTCGCCCGAACGAACGCGCAGGAGAGGTGATCTCGTAAACGTTCAAACACTTGACGGGAGTATCTGATATAATACAACATCTGTTGGCAAGTGATAGTAACGCGGTGCTCAGGGAACATAACTTGACGCTAGCTAAATCTCGGGTCACGACAAATGCTTGGGCTCACTTCCTTTCACGTAGAGTGGTAAACACATGAAATAAGCTACCACCGGAATTGGTGTTAATCACTACACTACTTCAAGTGTAAACTGGCAATGTTCCCGGAGCTAGCATGAAAAACTTAACCAATCAGACAATAGGGTATATCGGTATGTTCTTTACTGCTACCTGGAAACTTATTCTTGTCTTTTTCCACTACTCTTTTTGTTGAGTGGTGTGGTACTTCTTTGTGTGTGTGTGTGTGTGTACTAGTTTGCATCAGTAATCGTTTGAGGTATGAACAGTCCAGCTTCTCAGTATGTTCGCCTCCCTTTTGTCCGAGTATTCTTTTGGAGTTGTGTATTTTGTGTCCCATGGCCGCTTGATCTTGCATCCATGAGTACGAAAGGAAGTTGCGGTACACCAACTTTGTAATCCATTCTTTCTGCTGGTCGAATAGGTTGTCCTATTGGTTGACGGTGTTCCTAATCAGACGTCACGCCATATTGGTTCTTCCTGACAAAAATTAAATGAAACTCTCCTCTCTTGTTGTCGCAGCACGGTAGGATCTCTGGAGTCCATAAGTACATTCAACTGGACATCACTGGCACTCACTGCAATTCCTGTAAACTGATTTGAACTGTACATAGTCGGGGTGTATGGACATAGTAAAATACATGGAGTACTTGAAGTCAGCCATACGTCTGCTGACATAATGTGTTCGGACTAAACTAATAGTTCATTCACTGGTCCTGAACTATTCTTTGCATTTCATTATATTCGAACCATATATACGGTTCATTCTTGTGTTTTGATATTTGTGTAACATGCAAGCTAGACGTTCTGGCCTTATTTACCCGTTATATTCGTGGACCAACGTTGTGTAAAGTGACGACATCGGGGGACAGTGTTCTTCCAAAGTAAGAGTTCCAGCGACTGTCCCGTAAAATAAATCAACATGAACAAGCATGAATCAGAGGCCTAGTAAGCCATACACATGACTTACACAAACGAAAATTAAAGTGGCGCTAACAACACGGCAGCACGCTGCGTTACACAGTTCCAATTCGACCCTTGCGTACTTTCTGTTTTCTTCCTCCATTCCTCACATTTATGCTTACATTTCGAGTCAGCAAGGTGATTCTCATGGGTTGTTGTGAAGTGGATAAAGTAAAACAGTAATTTATTCTATTGTAGTTCAGTGCTATAACACTTCCTTTCAAAACCATGAAGATTATTTTTAATAGTCTTGTCAGCATTTTACATTATTAGACTGTCTGTTAGAGGTCGTTGCAAAAAGGAGGTAGTGTGGAGTAGTCCATTTCTAACTCATCCGAACAATGCAACCGCTATCAGAATTGACGGAGGTTGTCTTCTCATGAAGAGTGTTCCATGTTTTACGTAATACCGGAGGGAAATTAGTATGCCTGTCCTCCAGGCGGTCATGTTATATCTCCACTTTAAGAGGGCGACCCCTCAGGTTGCTTGTTCTTGCCATGTTAAGCCATTGTTAAGGATTGCGCGCGGTCGGTGGACATAATTCCGAATGAGTTGCTTTCATTCTTAGTTTTATGTCCAGATGGATAAGTACGGATACTTCGTAAGCTGATTTCTGCCAGGCACTACACGTTTGCCTGGGTTTGGATCTAGGTTACGCGTCTCGTATCCACTAACTGGCTCCGAGGTCAATGATTTAAGTGGTACATTCGGGATTCCGGTTGTGCCCGAGCCAAATCCATCTGAGAGGTATAACCAACGTCGATTAACAGAATGGGGTTTAACTATAAACTGTGAAATAATCCGTGTCCACCGTGACTCAGACATGAAGGTTATAAAAACTTTAGGGATGATCCTATAAGTCACCGGATAGATAGAGGGAAAATATTCAGCTCTGACCACTAAACATTTTTATAGTGACCTGGGGGACAACTCCGGACTGTCCGCTTAGGATGTGTAAAATTCTTTCCAAGTACTTAGTTCACATTGTACATAGGATCATAACGATCTCTTTCTGCTGTCTGATTGTTGCATGCGATCGCGTTTGTTTGTCTGCATGCCTGCCATCATATGCGCACCAGTGGTGCCACACACACTTCCGGCCTGCCAGGGTGCTTGACTATCGGATTCTGAGCCTCCCTCGCTCTTTCCGCGTTTCGGTGTTGTTTAGTGCTGGTTAAAACCTATTCTGACTTTCGTAGAGTACACGGTGGGTCACTGAGTTATCCGTATTTATATGTCGCGTCTGGTATTTATTGCGTACCTCTAGGAAAAGTTAAGTTAGTGTACTAAGATTTAGTTCAGACCAGACATAGCCGGAATAATTTCATCGTTCTAGGTTAGACTGCCCAAGTTTTCTGCGGCTTTCTTGATCACTCCCTACAAGCCTCTGTTGTAGGCCCAAAAGGACCTAACAGTTACATTTCTAACCGGGATCAAAGTAACTTTAGAATGCCATGCGTGATTATTCCGTTGTCCTTAGTTGCTCCTTCGTTTGCTTTTATTTTAAGTGCAACGCGTTTGCGATTGAAAAGAGTGTGCGAAAAAGTAATTTTGCGAAGTTCATGTTTCCTCTGTGTCACTTGACATTCAGTTTGTAGTGTTTAGTACCAGATACACTAGGGAATGTATCTGTAGACCGCATATACAGAAGTCCCGGTGTTACAGAGGTGAAAAACAAAACCATCACACACTGTAATTGAAATTTGCATTATGCAAAGTTCGTTTCTGCTGTTTACTGGAAAATCCTGGAAGTAAATTGATAACGGAAGTTTCTCAGCAAAATTTTCGAATTATCTTCAGCGACATACCAAACACTCAACCGGATTCAGATCGGGACAGAGAGTCTTCGGTTGACCTAGTAATAAGAGGCAAGAGCACACTAGTGAGTGCTCTTGACTATGTGCTCCTTCGGGTTAAAGTTGTCATGTTTTTCTGAAACAACAGTATTGCGTTTATTGGAACAATTTCCACGGAATGCATAAGAAAGAAGGTAGTAGTGTAAGATTCTCTGAAAGACGGCGGCGATGCAGTGGGAACTTACTGGCAGCATCTCCCTTCCGGAGGACCATTGGGAGTTAAACCTAAGCATAGTTGGGCTAACGGATGTACGTGCGCCCGTGGTTTGGAAGCGCAGCAATGGCAGATTGTTCTGGTACAAATATGTCATCAAAACACATAGTGATGGTTTAGACTGATAATTCAAAGTAAAAGATTCGCTTTTATTAAGAAGGAAGTCAGGCCTCAAGGACTTGCAGGAGTTGAGGGTTCATGCACGACTGACTGCAAGACTAAACCTTACTTTTAACTGTTTTACAGCTGCGCTTAGTGAAGCTGTGCTCTCTTTTAACACAGTTGGTCATGCGATGAAGCAGAGTTCATGCGTAACTGATTACGAATCCCTTATTCGTTTGGTAAAGTATAATTTCATGTAGATTGAACATCACTCACAATTGATTGCAGCTGTCGCATTCCCATAGAATTTCCAGTCGGTCCATTTCGAAAAGAAGCACTAGACTCGAGTTTCGCTCTCATTAGAGCTCATCAGTAGTGCATATCCTTACCACTGCCGGGACTAGAACTCCGGCCACGCTTTTCATGAGGCAACCGTGTTTACCACTGCGCTATTTGCCTCACATTAGGCACGACCGAACTATCATATGTGAACGCTCAACCACTTTCGTTTGTGACTAATGATTAGGTTGCTGGATCGCCTGTTAGCTCCAATCGCCCAGCAAGTTTAATGGAATCGGAGATTTCGACCTGTCTAGGAAGTCCTAATCGCGGGGTTATCCATTGGATTTCGGAAAATGATTGGAAAGAGTGTTCTATCCCTGGTTCGTGCAGAGCTGAAATTATGAACAAGTTATCAAATGTTGTATTACTAATGATTAATTGATTAATTAATAATAATTACTAATTACTAAAAATTTTACTAAAAATTTTGGCTTAGAAAAGGTGTGGACATGGGGATTTACGATGTACCCGTCTGGGGAATTGATGCTTTGGTTTGCCACGAAAAACGAGATTTAACGCTGATGATATTAAAAGATTGGTTACGTCGGTAACGAAATACGACCATCCAAACCTCAGCTGCATTTTTATCTCTTCCTATTCGTCACCTATTCTGTGCTCGCCGTATGTACTTACAGTTCTAGGCAATCGCGATTATTTATCTTGTATGTTAACTAATTACACCTTACCGAAAACATAGCTCATTAAGGTAACCACTGTCACATGCTCGAGGGTGGCTACTTGTACGAAGTTTAACTGTACATATGCCATTGTGTGCAAAAGATTACAGACGAACTGCCTGCCCGCAAAGTAAGGAACGGAAAGCGCTAGTAGCGGTTGCATGTGAGCTTCCCGCAGGCGATGTATCTTTTCATTGGGTTCGTGCTAGAACGTAGCTGTGAGTCTGAATGTGTCGGAGACTGATAAGCTTTCTAAATATTGATGTTCGATCCTTCCTTTTTTATTCGGGGCAATTTGTAAGGTTTACTGAAATTCCGTTTGCTGTCAGTAACTCATTTCCTGCCTGTTATTCTTTTTCCTAACTCTCCCGTTTTCATTTTCATTCCTTTTCTTATTCATTTGTGGGTCACATTGTTACGTCTGCTGACTAATGTCAATAGCTTATGTGTAGTGCTTTTATCCTTCACATTTTATTGATCGTCGGTTTCTGATGACGTTTTCTGTAACCTATCTTTAGTATTTCCTGCTGTTTCTATCTGACCCTCATGGCCGGAGAATCTGAAGTTGAGAATTTATTATCTGAGGCACGGATCATGTTCGAACAGAGCGAATTTCAACGGTCGTTGGAGCTTTTAAATAAAGCATATGCCATTACCGCATGTCCTAAAGTCTTGAGAAAAATAGAACGGGTGAAAGCATATACTTTTCCTGCCAACAAAGAAAATGAGATTACGGATGACGTAACACCGCCCTCTAGTCCTGTCAAAGTATGTTTCTGCAATAGTTGTTTGCTATTAGAATTTTAGGAAGTTGCACGTCATTTGATAGATAAAGCTCGTGATGCTTTCATGTCCGGACGGCTACACGACGCATTGCGGTTCTTGAAAGAATCGTATGAGTGCGTACCGTGCGAGAAGACTGCGGCGAAACTTCGAAAGGTCCAACGAGCTGTCCAGCTTTCTGAGTCATCTTCCAAATCACCCGAATGTGCTGAAGTTTCCCTTAAGAATACTTGTAATCATGAGGTATAGTGTCATGTTTGGTTATTTGTAACTTTCAACTTAGGTGAAAATTGATGATATGATTAATCATGCACGAGAACTCTTCAGTGCTGGCGAACTTCATGATTGTCTTCGATTATTGCAAGAAATTCAATCGATTTCACCATCCGAGAGAATTCAGCGTAAAATTGATCGAATCAAATCCCAGATAGCCGATGATGAAGATGCTTTGCAACCCGACCCGCAGTACAGCGATATGGTTTCTGTAGCTGACGGATTCCTAATGCCTTCGACGCTTTACGAGAAGTTGTACCCTTATCAACGGGAGGGCGTGCGATGGCTTTGGCATCTACACAATAATGGACCTGGCGGTGTTTTGGCTGATGATATGGGTCTGGGAAAAACTGTGCAGGTATATGTGGGCTTGTGGTATTTTTTGATTATTATCTTCCAGAATGTACGTTATAATGTTTATTTTGTTTTTCCAAGTTTTGGGTGGGTTCGCTACGCGGTAACGTTCGTAATGATAGAATCGATCCCACAACTGCAGACTTGTAAAATTCCGATTGTCTTTAACACCTCGTGTCATGTTTGTTTTCAACGTGGTGTATATTTTCTGTCTTACTACTGAATTTAACCCTACTTTTATAAAAAATCGTAAGCTTCTTTTCCATAGACAACACCCAAATACACTGCGTTTAATCTTTTTGTCTTCACCCATTGGTTTTCTACTTCTCACCTGATAAACGTTGAATCGTCACCATATCTGCAACTTCATCTGGACGGGTACACGGTTTCTTGCTTTGTCTGCCATGCTTTTTCCAACCAGAAACTATGTAAAACTTGATCATATATTCGCTAATAACAGGGCTCTACCTAACGCTTCTAAATGTCACATTACTTGAGCGCGATCTCTATCTTGTCCCATTCTCACAAGAGTTACTGTAGTGTCCATCATTGAATTCTGAGTCGTTGTAAAGTATGTCATCACCAGTTCCATCTGAGAAGTATTTTTCTCATACTTCTACACATACAAACTCCTCTCACCCGAACTAGAAAGCCTTCGTAGGTTGAAAGGAGACTGGTACCGCTTTTTTTGTCAATCTCACCTGTTTTATCAGATCTGTAGTTTCCAAGCCGGACTGAATCTACGTTCGCACGCTTCTCAGAAAACAGGGCCGCTGTTTTAATTAGGGACATTAAGGCAACTCAGTAGATTTAACATCCGTCCTTCGGTGTAAATTCTCGGCTTTGATGTATCATATCATCAGTTTTCCATTGCACGTATATGCGTATACCGATCGTCCCCGAAGTATTCGCCAGAATACAAAATCTGGATTCCCTTGAAAATAGGCCTACTAACTGAGTCGAATTACCGAACCGCTTCAACGCACCACTGTAACCACAGCCAGACTAACTGGCACCGGAGTGTACGCCCACTTTAGATCCAGTCTCTCGTCGCCATGGTCCCAGTATTTTGGTCACCACGGTCCACAATCGATAACAGATGGCCGTTGACGACGTCTCTCTAACCGGTAGACTTTTTCAGAGTATATATGACGGTCATTGGAGTGGCACTGCTATCAATACCCCCATTCATTCGTAGCCCTCAGAAACGTGACAAGAAGGTACTGTGATTCAAGTCGCCGCTCACCAAAACGGCGATGTGGAATAATCTGGAAGACATTTATTGTCAAGGATCAAAATTGATAAAACGAAGCTAAGCGGAAGAACTGGGAATGTTATAAATACAGACACGCCATTGACTGAGGCGCGTTGTCACCTCAAATAGCGTTTCTAACCAGCGATTTGGAGTATCACGAGGACTACAGTCGAGCAGGCTACACCTCTCCACTTGACTCAGAGGTGTAGTCAGGGCTCCCATATCTCGTGACTACGTTGCTTCCTGATCATCACGCAGTTTTACCCAATTAATGGTGGTCTCAGCAAATAATGCCTGTCGTGGAAAACATTCATGTGACATGCGGAGTATGTGACGTAACCATCGCAAAGTGCTCAACCTGATTTGTTGACCGATTGACCGCGTATCCCGAATGTTCCGAAGTACGCGCTAGCAATCGGTCGTATCACCCATATGATCCCTTCACCTGATGTAGAGTAGCCGGCGGAGGTAATAATGACCAAACACTGCGAGTTCATTGATTTCCTCTCGATGGACAGACCGCATCCAAACCATAGAAAATAATTGATCGCACACAAGTGTTATATAACCTTCTTTTTGGTGACAGCCGGGCGTCGCTTCAGCGCCACATATGACGCAGGTTGACAAAGGTAGCGCATGCCTTTCTACTCTTGTCTACATCTCATTTGCAGTATCACAAGTTGACTCGATGGTACCACTCAAATATGTAAAAGTTCCCACAATCCCAGGCGGATTGCCTGCAATAAAGAGCATATGAGTAGAGATGCCCAGTCCAGAAGCAGCATTTTGAATTTAGAATGCGCGAAGCTCATACCACACAAACCATTCTGGTTAGTTACTTTGTTCGGCATGATCTGCGTGCCTGAAGCAGAGCGGCAGACGACGATTCCATCCGCACAATCCATATATGACGAATTGATTCCAAGATGGAACTAGACGCCAAGTCCATTAGATTCCTTGAGCGCACCTTCATGAGTGTCTTCTATGGAAAATTCATCAGGATTGAGTTAGCTCATAAATAGCTATCCGCTTAATATTGCAATCACTGTATTACTTAAAATCAATGGTATTCGAAGAAATAAGCGTTTAAATGTGCACTGTCTACCATTCTTGACAATTGGTCGTTGAAACAGAGAAATGAGCAGCTGGTGTAAAAAGTTAAACAACAATTTTTTAAATATAAACAGTACAAAGGTAGACTCTGGCCAAAGGAAACAAATGATTAGTGTATTCACTTATAACTGAAGTTTTTGATGCGATATTTCAACGTAGATGTGGCTGAAGCCTCGTAGTCCCACGATGGAACAATAAACCTCATCTAACTGTGTTAAGCCTGCATCAGGTTCGAATTTGGATGAGGGGGTTCTGACCTTTGGTGACTTCAAAAGAGGTGTGGACGCCCCGGGGTACCCCACCCTCATTGAATATCGGTGGCCGTGCCTGAACATTTCAGTCATAAACATCCACTCGCGACAGTTTGATACTCAATCAAAAAGTGGAAAGTATTGATAGCATGAGCGCTGAAGAACACATCAGTATTTTCAACTCCATCAGTACTCGTCTCATGACACAATTAGCAGACGCCGTATGTTTCAGGAAGTTGCCAGTAACAGAACCCATCGGACATCTATATATACACCCCGTAGCGTAACCATTCTTCCGCTTAGCCTTGTTTTATCAATTTTGATCCTTTGACAGTGTATGAATCTTCTAAGTTACTCCATGTCACCGTTTTCGTGGGCGGTGGCTTTAGTCACAGTACCTTGTCATGTTCCTGGCCGTTATGAATGTATAGGTTAGTCAAACGTAAATGACATCCTTACTCGTTCACGAATCGGAATGTTGAAATCGAGTGTTTGGTTTTGCATTATAGTGGCCAATGCGCAAGCTATGTAGCTGTCTGTTTTCATTGGTGTCCTAAGACTTAATATTATTTTGCACTGAAATTGAAGGTTTTAGACAAATGTTCGTAATGGCTAACGATACACGGTATCGAACAGTTTAATATTTCTACAATACTTGCGGGGTATAGCATGTTTGGTTTCAGGATGGATATAGCGGATTTTCGAAGGATGTACCGTCGGTTAATCCAATCATTTTTGTTAGCATACATCCAATTTCAGTTGTCTTCTATTTAAGAGTATTGCGAAATGCGTTTTTGTGTGTGTAGCTGTCTGCGTCTATATTCGGTTTAATGTGTTACACATTCGGCCTGTATTTGAGCATCACAACTTTTGGTTCCATCCACGCAATCCGTATCCGTTGTGAACCCGAAAAATTGAAAACAAACATATGCGAGCAGGTTCTGGTATCACAACAGGCGCAGGCCAGTTAACCAATGTGGACTCTATTTTTCATAAGCAAAAAGTGAGAAACTCAAGTGTAGAGATGCTTACTAAAGAGCTATTAATGACGTAGATCGTGAAAAACATGTGGCTGACGCCTGTGGTTACATCGCTGTTATTAGTGTAGCATGCAAGCCGGCTGTTTCTCCTCGGATTGTCCGTT
>JTDE01006210.1:21020-37170 GCA_014338405.1 Paragonimus skrjabini miyazakii
GTCCGTGGTTCAAGTCCCGGCAGTGGCGATGATATGCACTACTGACGAGCTCTAATGCGAGCGAAACTCGAGTCTAGTGTTTCTGCTTTTCGAAAGGGGCCGACTGGAAAGTCTATGGCGATGCGACAGCTGCGATCAATTGTGAGTGATGTTCAACTTGAAATTAACCAAATCCCCGACTACTCATCAGTTACATATTTAGTAAGAAGGTATGTTATTATCGTCTGTTTACGCTACACCGAGCAGACAAAACTCAACTTTATCGAAGGATCGGATTGAAAAAGAAGATAGTTAAACCAATAAAATGATGCAAGCCAATAAAACTTAGCAATAGAACAAGGGAAGGGCTACTAGTAGCTACTAGTGTCTGACAGAAAATATCTACCTACCGACCTGAAATCTTTGGTTTACATAGGCGGGAGATCTACACGAGTGTTGGTTTGCTCGCGCTCTATGTTCTTGCCGTCCACGTGCATATGCAGAGGAATTCGTCATCGTTATGCCTAAGTCGAATCTAACAATGGTCTTGTGGTTGAAACTACCCCTTGGCAGCAACTGTAGGCAGTAAACGCCTTACTTTCACTTACAGCTCGGTTGTTTGTTTGCAAGGTGTAGGCGCCTTGATGTTGTATGTTTGAATGTAGACGTAGCTCTTTTTTAGTAGTTAGGTCCCCTCCCCTTCCTCTTTTTTATTCTCTCTTCCTAAACAGGGTTTGTTTCTTCTTCATGATTGTGTGGCAGTTAAGCATCAGTGTGAACCACTGATGTATTGCTGTCTATGATGATGATGATGAGTAAACGAATGTGCGGTGTTAGGTCACTTAGAGGTTTACAATTCAGGCACGCTTTAGAGTTCGTATTATGTTATCCTAAGTGGATGCCATACAGGTTCACTTAGAAACACTTGATCCTTCCAAGTTTTGCTGGCACTGCTGCCAGCTTAATGTAAAGCGCCGTACCAGTATCCACTCTTGGTTACACTGGTTTCCCGTTGCCCTTCCTTTTCTTTTTGTTTTCTAGGTCATTGCATTCCTGTCCGGCCTGTTTATTTCCCGCCCGCGGCGCTTTTCAGCTCTTGTTATCATGCCAGTCAGCGTACTGGTCACATGGGAAGCGGAACTAAAGCGCTGGGCTCCAGCACTTCGTGTTGTGGTGTTACACGACATCGGGCGTGTGTCACGTTTGCGACAGTTATCCAAAGTTCAACACCAGGGAGGGATTGTGCTCACTACTTACGGGCTGATGGCTTCCAGCGCACTCGACTTCATGGTAGACATCAATGCCAATCCGCAGTTTCTTCGATCCGTGCCCACGAGCAATGACTTGCAACGGATCGGTCGTGAATTCACATGGAATTATGTGATTTTAGACGAAGCCCACAAAATCAAGAATCCGTCGGCCAAGACAACAAAAGGTGTATTGAGTTTGACGGCAGAACATCGCATTCTTCTCACTGGCACTGCAGTGCAAAATAATCTACGTGAACTTTGGTCACTTTACAATTGTACGCATAGTGGACGCCTTCTGGGGCGATTACAAACATTTTCAATGGAATATGAGAAACCAATTACTCGTGCTCGTGAGAAGGATGCAAGCCGAGCCGAACGTGTTCATGGACAACTGATGGCACAAAGCTTACGTCGTCTTATCGATCCATATTTTCTGAGGCGCACCAAAGCTGAAATTTTGCCATCTGACAAAGATGGCTTACATTGTATTCCAACTGATCCTATGACCCACCGGCCCGATCGTATGCCAAAGAAAACGGAATTAGTCGTCTGGTTGTACTTGAGAGATATTCAGGAGCGGAGCTACCGCGATTTTCTCCAGTTGGATCAGGTGAAGGCACTGTTGGTAGGGAGCGATCGCCGTTCACCTTTAATGGAATTAATCATTTTAAAGAAACTATGCGACCATCCTCGTCTACTCTCTGCAGATCAGTGTACCAATTTGAACCTGGAAATGACTGAAGCACAAACCGAGCCGTACACCAAGCGAATACTTCCATCTGCCTCCCAACTAGCCGATGAATCTGGTAAACTGATGTTTCTAAGTTTGTTAATGAATTCTTTTCTTCACGAGAAGCCTTCAGAGTGTAGGTCACCACCACGCACACTGATATTTTCTCAGAGTCTACGTTTTCTGGATATGGCCGAGAAAGTTATCTTGAACTTGAACAATCGACCGGAAAATTTATCTCAATCACTCATGCATCGCGTTCTCCGCCTCGATGGTCGTCTGAACAAGGTCGAACAACGTTTGGAAGTTATACGACTATTCGAGCGTGATCCATCGTACACTGTAATGTTGCTAACGGTTCAGGTATGTCTGTTGCACAATGTGTAACTTTTATTCTAACTTATTATGATAACTTCATCGACCTTCAAAACTGTGACCATGTTTTTTAACATAAGTGGTATATGTTTGGTGGTCAAAATTCACAGGAATCACGACCGGTTTTGTGGTCGTTGGTACACATCAGTTATGCGTAGCCGGTAAACTTCCACCACACGTCCTACTATAGGGACGACAGATGCTGACATTTGTAATTAACAACTCATTTTCGAGTTACTTATGCCGTTCATCCCAGACCCATTGGAGTCCGTAGGTCAGTGCGGATGCTAAGAGCGGCAATCGAGTCAGCATACTTGTTGAAAGGTGACAACCACAAAACCGGTCGTATGCTTCCTGCAAATTCCGGTCACTAAACACACACTGCCTATATCTCTTTATCTTATACAATTTTGATACCATCTAGGAGCTTGAGACAGACGAAGTATCTGCACAGCTCCAGCTGACGCTCTTAACATCCGCACGGACGGACTCCACCGAGTCTAGGTTAAACGGCACAACTAACCCGTAAATGTTATTATTATTGTTATTATTGTAATATTGCCTATCAGCTGAAGCCACGCCCTTTAACCCCAAAGCACTTTGTGAGGTTCAGATGGCTGGAGTATATCAAGCCTCCATATGGTCTGTTGAACCTGGACTACTTTGTATACTCATGGAATGGTAGAATGTTGATTTTGTTTGCTAGTTGTAATTCGCATGTTTTTGTCTCGTGCGTACCTCATGTATGTGGACTGGTATCTTACGTACTAGTCAAAACCGTTGATGTTTATACCTGTGCTTTTAGTTCATAGGCAATCAAATGCTTGTCTTTATCTTGTGTTTGTACGCGTACTCCTCGTGCAGTAAACAGTAGGTATAATAATTTCACAGTCCACGGTGTGGATATTATTCAGGCTGTATTGTTCTCCGAATTATCCGTTTAGCTTGTAAACGTCTAGTCACCATGCTGAATAGTGCTGTCATTTCGCTTTCCTGTGAAGTAGGTTCATCGATCTGGAATCTCAATTTCTTAGTGTAAGATAAATTTGAAAATCAGTGGGTCAACATTGTTGTGTAACTGTCCACTCACAAATATCTTAGCCGTTCATTTTCCGTCAATAAGGGTGGTTTTCTCGTTCGTTTTTGTGCTCCGTTAATAGGATTTTTGTTTGATTTGTGGACTTGTTCCAGATCTATAGTTTATTGGGGAAGTGTTGGTTACGGTGGCTCAGCGGTGAGGCATTGTGTGTGTCACCGCACGTGCAGGTAAACTATTAGATGGCGTGAAAGGTTGGGTTTTTTTAGAAAAAAATGATCATCTCAGTGAAAAGTACTCTGACAGAATTGCGTCTGTTACTTTCCACTGCGACGATCCCTCTTTCTTGAAAAACCCTGTCTCATGTCACGGCCAGTTCACCTGCAAACGCAATGACACATGTTGTCGGAACGGACCGAACCTTGCAACAGAGAATTACGGAACATATCCAAGTGGCTAATGTGCATGATGACTCAACACGAGTCTGCTTCTCATCGGTCGAACAGAGATCCGCCGTCTTCGATCGTGAAACACTTAGCCGTAACTAGTCACTTGATTGATCCGTCCACTTTGTTCTCAGTCTTACTATACAATCGCAATCTCAGGATGTTTGCGTTCTTCGAAGTGGTGTTAATTAATTGTTACATACGGCTTTTTCTTTGGTAGAAAGTGCCGATGCTATCAGTATAATTGCGGGGGCATTGAGGCTGTTTACCCCATCCTAATATGCTCCTACGTGACACTGGTTTGTTTCATCGACATGCTGTCATTTTGTGTAACTGGATGTTTTATGTAATCGACTAACAAGCATAAACACGACGCTTGCCTCCAGTGTTGTATGGCTTTTTACCTTGATTATATTCTTTTCTTTCGTTGCGTGTGTTTCTATTCGAGTTTACGTTGAACATAAGGTTTTTTAACTTCGCATTTGTCTTTGCTTCAACTTGCTATGTGTTGGCACGTTTTCCTGGTTGAATCGATGGTTCTGAATACACCTTATAACAACATGATATACGCACGCAATTCAGTTGCCGTTTATATTGATGGGGCTGATCAGTGATTACGCCAGTGGTTAACAGAGCACTTTCTCTAATGACTGGTACTTTTTCTCGACTGTTCACATTGGTCTTTAATTGGACCTGGGTCCTGAAGAGCTTTGTTGCCGTTTCAACTCATCAGGTAGACAACAGTGGTCTTCTAGACGATACTTTCCAATCCATCAGTGTATCACGTGCTACGAAAATGACTGAGTCGGTTATTGATTGTTTTTCTACTCGCGCTGACGATCAGACTATATGCGTCGCAAGGTGTTAGTTCGTCAACAGTTTGCTAAAAGGCAATCCGAGAATACACCCCATTACGCATGGCAATGGCGTTTGGATGGACTGAGTAGAGAAGGTAGACTAAAAGCTCACGGCAGGGTAGCATAATTTATTACCCTTTGCACACATGATTGTCGTCATCACAACAGAGTTTCAATTGTTCCAAAATGTTCGGGATTAATGTTACGTAACGACACAGCGGAGAAACTGACCGATCCGATGTGACTTGTTGCCAGGGTGCGTTTCACAATCGATGACCGCGGATTTGTTGTTGGGCTATCCAATTGGTTGTTCGCTTCATTGACTGTGTTGGTCTATTGGCGTTCCCTACTCCGCTGCCATAAACACCAATCTGTCCCCTTAGTGTAGATGTTACTGTCAACACAGGTAAACTGGTAGATAACTTGTGAAACAAAGTCGAAATCGTTAGCTAAAGTTTGCACAGTATAGTATGTGCTATTCAACGTTGTTTGAAGTTCGTTGTGCACAATATTGGTTAAGTGACCCCAGCGAACTGACATTCCTAGATAACTTTTTTTCCGTACTGAGTATGTCATGGCCCTGTGGTTTCTACTTACTGTAAACCTCCATGAATTTGTATCGATATCCCTTATCAACAGCATTTCTATTACGATTTCCCTATTTTTTATCACACAATCTTCTACACTCCACAATGTGTTCGTTTTTTTGCGGTACGTTAAGTCACTTGTAAGCCGAATGATGTCGAGCTACCCAAGCCTTGCTTTGAATGGTCGCGACTGTGATTGGTAGTTTGGCGTCGTTGGTACTGAGTTATATTGAGTAAATTTAGGCCACGCCCGACACTTTTTCCTCATACCCCTACGTTAGTTTATTCCTCATCCACCGTACTACTGCTTATGCAGTCACACCCCGCAACTGTAGACGAAACAAACATCAAGCGTGTCCAAGAGTTTTGGCTCACGATAATAGTAGACTCGAATTTCAGCCCCACTATTCTAAACTAAGGCGTCGAACTCAGTTAAAGCAGAGTAGATTTGTACGTGAATACCAGCAGCCAATAGAATCGTTATAATTGCTTATTCCAAGTTGAACGTTGCTCACAGTTGATCATAGCTGTCACATTCCCATAGACCTCTCAATCAGCCTCTTCTGAAAAGAAACATTAGACTAAAGTTTCACTCTTGTTAGAACTCAGTGGTGGTGCACATCCTTGCCGCTACTCGGATTTGCACTTTCTCTGCGCTTTGGCAAGGTGGTCAACGTTGTCGCTTCGTGGACACCTGATCGAAGTTCAAATTCCGCCCGTGTCAATGGTGTGCACCATCGATGATCTCTAACAAAGATAGAACTCGAATCTAGTAATTCTTTTCGAGAGGGGTTGCCTGGAAAGTCTATGTGAATGTGGTGTCTACAACCAAGTGGGAATTATGTTCATCTCCAAGTTAACTAAGCCCCCGACTACTCATCACTTGTCTATGCACTTGGCTGGTAACGACATGCCACTGCTGTGTTAGGTTGTGTACACTGTACTTTATCTAGGTCTAAACGTACAAATGTAGTTTTGTAGGTTTCATTTCACGTGAATTTTGGTATTCTGAACAAGTTAGTTCTCTAAGGTTTTTTGGATAAGGTTCAGTGTGAGTGTCCAGGTAATAGTCTACCATGTGAATGCGTTATTGTGCCCGATTATTCTTTCGATGAAATGGTGCCGTTATCTTTTGTAGGCTTGGACAGGTTGTTTGTTTAAATTCGTTTCGTTGACGTACGATGATTTCTTTTCACTCGATTTGTTTCTCTTGTGTTCTTCATCGATCTGGTGTATCTTCCTTCAACGCAGGTTGGTGGCGTGGGTTTGACGCTAACAGCAGCCAATCGTGTGGTCATTTTGGATCCTAGCTGGAATCCGGCTACCGACGCGCAAGCTGTCGATCGAGCCTATCGAATTGGACAAAAGTCGGATGTGATCGTTTATCGTCTTCTGACGTGTGGGACTGTGGAGGAGAAAATTTACCGCCGACAAATTTTCAAAGATTCTGTAATCCGCCAGACCACTAGTACTGGCCGGAACAAAGCTGATGCTGATCCATACAGATATTTCACGCGACAAGATCTACGTGAACTGTTTAGCTTAAATGATGCGCGCGTCTCCAAAACTCAACAGCAGCTAGCCGCTTTGCATTCTGACGACGAAAAATGGTCCGACGAAAGTATACGGCCACATTTAGTGTATCTGACTGGTGATGAACACAAGAATACTGTTTTCGGCCTCTCTTTCCACGACTTGATGTTCAGTCGAGTGGAAGCTCAGGAGCCGGCAGATCAGGAAACGGCACCAGAGACAACCGATTACATAACCAGTCGTCTGAGGGCAGCTGAGCATGCGATTGCACGGGAGAATGCAGATGCTGCTGGTCTATTATCTCGTGATCTTGCCACTATGCAAGTTAATGACAACAGTACTGCGCGCTATATGCCTGCAGATGGAATGTTTTTTGTTCCATCGAAAACGGACTCTAAACGTCCACTTTTAAATCGTCCTCATCTAGGCGGACCACCTATGTCTGTTCTCAATCCGGTTCCATCTGGTGTTGGTGGAACATCAGAACCCGATGGCATCATTCGAACGAAAGATTCAGCAACTGTGGATGGAGACTTGTTGGAAGTTAACTTACGAGATATGAGCATCTCTCATCTAGATCGACCATCTGACTCATCTCATCGAAAGTTCTGTGATCCTGACGGCTCCCCCGATTCATCTTTGTCAGCTAGCCATCAATCTGATTCATCAATAGATAGATTGTCTGGTACTGACAACGAAAGTAATGCAAAGGACAAGATTGACAGTAATGTACCGCCTCTTGTGGATGATCAGTTAATCTCGAGTCTTCAGGATATGAGTATTCTTCCCAAACAAACTTCACCTACCCCCAAGGCCCTCCCGAAAACTCCACTCGGCTGTGTACCATCTTCTTCTTCTTCATTTCCACTGCAAACATGTTTCAAGGCGGGCTCTCTCGTGGCACCACTCCATCGCTCTACTCCGGCAACCTCCACAAATCCACGTCACCTTCAGTTGTCAATCACTCCACTGTCGAAACCAAATAAGCGTGCATCAGGGCAAGCAGCGCTTCCAAAGCAGACCTCATCTGAGCCGACTTCAAGTGTTCCTCAGAGTGATTTCGGACTGGATGTTGATGATGATGAGGCGATTCACATGGACATTACGGCTTATGTGGACGACCGAGAACTTGCTCAAACAGTTGATATGAAATCGGTCCACGCGGTATGGTTTACTTTTCGGTTTGTACACTTTTTGTTAAAAGGAACATGGCAACGCGACAGTTCGTGACGTTCAAAGACAGCTTATAGTAGCACTTTATTTGTATTGCTTGGCCCAGCTTATCTGATGTGTGATGAAAATGTTTGTTGTGCATACGAACATGTAGTGGACGGCCGTCATTCTTTCGACCACTCCGGAATGTTTTCGGAAGAGCTATAGGTTGTATGTCCGCTCAACAATTTAATGTATTGCACCTGGTTGCATAAAGGAGATCGTTTTTCATATAAACATTTGTGTAGTAGTAAGACTTGCAGTTAACCTTAGATAACCAGCATCATTTGGTGCTGTTCCCGCAATCAGCCAGACATTCAACTCTTATCAATCTAGGTACACGTTTCCTCATACGAATTTTAACAAGCGTGATCGACTTTCTACGTTTGCTGCTCGGATAGATCGCGAAACATCTTTGTAGGTGCTTAGTGCTGACAGTTTGACATATACCAATCACAAATTCGTGCAACCTCGTGTCCATTTTATTTTATTCTAATTCACTGGTAAGGGGTTTGACAGGTTTGTAAATTTAACTGAGACACGATTGCGAAAAATCGAGGTTCCGAGTGGACTGGAATCAGTAGCAGAAACAATATTTCCAAGTACTCTTCCAGTTGAGCTACGAAGCTACGCCGGGATATCAGTTCAAATGTAAAGTTTCTTAGTTTTTGACGTGACCTCGTTGCTCAGTCGAAAGAACGCTTGGCGTGTTTGAGCATGCTGTTTCTGTCACTAATTAGAATACTACCTAGGTGCAGATTTTTTACAGTTGGTTCTCCTCTAAATTTATTCTAATAATTTACAGAGAACCACCATATCTTCACACATTGTTTACTATATTGTCTGTGAGAAACATGCATTCCTTTCGGTTTTCCGTTTGTTTGTAACGTGGCAGCTAGCAAATTTGAGAATGCCGTTTCCAGTCTGGGTTCGCGTGAATACAGTTTTTGAAACATAACACAGACCTCAGTCTTAGTTATAACCATTGTGAATCAAGCTGTCTTTGATACCGTCACTGTTACCCAAAATGATAGGTTAGTTACTCTAAAATATACAGTCAGCTAAAAACGGTGGGAGGTTGTCAGAAAGTACCAACGATCATACGAATGAATGCGTGCTACTTTCTGTACTACTGCTAAATTAAGGAGGCTTTCTAACCAGCGGTGTAAATAGTCACTGTTTCTATTTAAACAGACAGTTCCTCTCATCCAAGCTTCCCGGAAAGGACAAGATTTTCATAACCTTTGATGATACGATCAATTAGCCACTTTGCGTTCTCCCTCATCCGTCAATAGTCGCTCTGAATAATGCACGTTGCTGCAAACCCTTCGTTTGCAGGCAGCTAACCGGTGTGTACTTTTGCCACGTCGGTTATCCTTCTGGAAATTGAAATTTTCCGGTAGACAGTCGCCTTGCTCACTCGATCAGCCCTCATAATACGGGTTCTTTGGCGGAATAGCACAAAGAGACTCTGGAGAACCTATATGCTTATTTCGTGTGATTGAACCAAGTTTCTGATCATTGGAGAACGACTGAGAGAACGTACTCTCGTTCAGAAGCTCCGTAGTTTATGGATCATATGGCATTTCTTATCATTTCGGCCATGTGACATAGGCTTATTAGCTGGGTTCTAACGGCACGCTCCCTGTAACTAGTCGTTCTATACTTCTTTTGCTCACTTAATGAGGGTAGTTCCACTATGCAGGTGTTACACATTCTTAGCCGTTCCGTTTTGTCCAGTGTCCTTATCGATAGTCCTCTTAGGTTCATGAGGCCTCCTTGAGTGATCGATATTGAAATTTGTCGGTTGTGCCTCTAAAAAGCATGTGTTACATGTAGTCCAGCAGAATACAATATGCACTTATCACATCGCTATTGAACTGGACGTATCTTAGTCTAATCCTGGAAAAAATCGTTCATCTCAAACTCCATTTTCGGTAACTTCTATTCCCATACTGCTTATTTGGCGTATCTGGTAACATTTTGGTTGGAATTATCAGGCTGCCCTAACAGGACTTTTGAGTTGCATAGGATTCCGGTCTCCGATTAAAAATCCGGTATTTGATGTGCCTATTTTGGGGCTGCCTTGTAACGTATCTTTGTACAACTAACGTTGTCCATTCTATATGTTTTTACCTTATCAGCGGATTATCTATGAGTTGCTCACGAGAAGCTTCTGGTTGGAATCTGTAACATGTAATGATACACGACACCGTCTGTGTATTTTCCGTTTGTACAGATCCTTACCAAATCGGGACTGTTGGCATCACCGGAGTGTAATTCTTATGATACTGGGCTTTCTGGTTCCTCTGGAGCACCATCCGTGGCCGTGATCGAAGATTCATATTGCTCTCAGGACAACGAGATACCTAGAGGGCTTGCCATGAGTGTTGTAAATGAGAGCGCGGATGTCGTGGAAATCATCGAAGACAGTTTTGTAGAATGAACAAATATTTTGTGCTGCATTGTAAACGAACATTTCGACCAACGGCCAATAATTGTATTAATTTCCTGTACCAGAGTATCCATAATTATTTTTCGCAGTGTACCTATCCTTTAATAGACTTTGCTTTTACATACCGTTAACATCGTATTCTGTGTATGAATTTAACGTGGGAAAGTCGTGTGTTTGAATCAGCTTTGCCTTGCATATGGCACTTCAGCTGAATGTAAATTCATGGCGTTATTTGGACAGTTTTTTGCTTTAAAAAACCTGGATAAGTGTTTTCAATTTTTCGATCTTGTCCCCAACGACGTGAGATAACCACTAGGTCCCGATAAACCCAACATCACCAATTACGTTGAGAGTGGTGTACACCTTACGGTACACGTAAGTTTTGTTGATTTTTGATTATCTAAATGTAATCAGGAGTTATCTTCGATTGTAGCTAGATTATCAACCCGAGCAACACTGTTTGTTTAACAGAAACGTTCAAATAATTACACATCGTCATTACTGTGCAACTTCTGTGTTTGTGACTCCAGTGGAATCTGATACATCAACCCTAGTTTTCAGACTTCTCACCACAAACTGTCCATTTGCGTTTGACTTACTGAATCACGTGTGTGGATAGTGCTGTAAGGTTGACCGTGTGCGGCCGCGAATGCGCTGGCCGTTTGGGATTAGTAGGTCACCAACGTACTCATAATGCACCGTCGGAGAAGAGACAACGAGTACGTTAGGCTCAGGTAGGTCAAACCGGCATATCCGTTCTGTTTTTGTTAATGATTGCAACGACCAAGACCATGGTCGTTTGGCAACTAATCTGCTCCTCTTTTCAGCAACTTGGGTGTCTGTGATCTTCTACCTACTCTTTTCTTGGGCTTTGCTGGTGTATTGAATGATGAATCGTCTGTCTGATCTTTTCGTAGTTCAACTTTGAGTTTTGTTTTTCAACTTGATCCTCTCTTGAATGCAATAGCATGCATTCGTATACTTAAATGCTTCTTGTATTACAGTTTACATATCTTTCTTCCTAGTACAGATCTTGTCATTGCAGTCTCTCTCACTGTTTATTTTCCGAGAGATAAGGGTTTCCTTTTCGTGCTAGCCATTCAATTGGCTAACCAGCATTGGCCAGCTGGACACAGAGGCCTCACTCACACACCTTCGGGTTTACACCGGATACGTGGTGTGTGAGTGGAACTGCAAGCGGTGCAGCGCAAGCCACTTGCGGTGATGGTTTATAGCGCAGGCGTCCTTTGGCTTCGGTCACTGTGACAGGCTAATCCGTTTCGGATGCCGCCAACCAAGTTTGACCACGCGTAGACTAAAACAGTCATAGCGGCCGTGTTTTTCTTAATCATCTCGTTTCCACCTGTTTCTTTTGAACTCGCTGGAAAACACAAAGGGTTTTGTGTGCTAAAGCAATGTCTACCCATTTTAGGAGTACAGCCTGACGTTATTTACCAGTCCTTGGCTGGGGAAGACTATTTCGAGTTTTCAGTGTAAACGGACTTATGTAATCCATTGTAGTGATTGTGTTTGTGTTATCGGCTTCTACAGCCCAATATGGTCTGGATTAATCTATACATGAAAAAGCATTATACGAATCCTGCTGTCCGGTTCAGACACACCTATTTGACTAACTGAACTACATAACTGTAATCGATATTTCATCCACTCAAGGGAACTTCGACTTTTTGATAAAGTATTGTATGTTTCCTACACTAAACCGAAACATTTTCGGTAGTTCACATCATCACGAGCGAATCCGGTCCGTGTTCTCATGGGACATCTGTGTTGATAACTGCGCGTTCACTTTACATTAACCACTACCGATTTATCACATCCAAACGTTCGGCTGTATTTGCTTTTGAGTGTTGCTCGAGTTGTCCGATCGCCCCTCTAGAAGAAATACTGACTGTCTTGTCATTTTTAATCGGGAATCCAGCGATGGGACCCTCTGTTTCAAGTGGAAGCCTCCGATTTCATCTAATATGCTGGGCATTATTTTTACCACTGATAAATAGAACGAACAAAGGCCTGGCGTTTCGAAACTTATGCCTACGGAGATTTGGCTGTCTCCCTACTGGCGTTTATTGCGGATGGGTCAGGGTTATAAAATTCCAAACTGCATAACACTTACGAAAAAGGCCAAAGCTGAAGTGTTTTTCCGTCTCTGTCACATAAGCACAACGTCACGAACGGTTTCTTTTGTATGCGCAAAACTGGTTAGAGGTTAGGTTGCAATCTCTTTAGCATTCCTTAAACTCTTTTTCAAGTCTATACATTGATTCATTCGTTCATGTACTGTCGTTCTTGTGGGATCAGCGGTCAATTGGATGGAAGAGTGATTACTCTGTGTCATCTGTATGGTGGAAACGTGACTGGGTCGATTTTTCTACCTTAAATTCTGGACGATGCTGCGTTATGTCGAAAGCGTCTTCCTGTCAACCACCGCCTGCACATTGTTCCAGCACGACAGCGCATTCCACTATGTGCGTCACGTGCGATTGAATGAGAAAACTTAAGCTCTGCCTTTCGCAAGTACTCTACTTAGTCGTCTGCACTGGCTTTGTGAGTGTACCATCGGGTCGATACACAAAGTGATAGTTTGCAATGATAAAGTAGAAGGATTAGTAAACTCTTGTACATTTGAGGTCCAACGTAAGTATTTCGCCTATGGATGGGCGTGGTGGTTACTACGGGTACTACGTTGATCTGGATGACTATACTGACTGGGACTTCGACCACAACAGTTACCACGATGTTAAGCAAGCCAGAGGAGGCAGACGGACGGAAAGAAACTATACGGTTAGTTCACCATGTGGGCCGTTGTCCGTCACTTTCAGCACATTATCATATGCGATTGTTACTTCGAAGCCTGATGTAACTTTGAAGTCGTCTACGATGCGCAGTAGATACAGGAGTCGGATGCCAATGTTTTCTGTACTACTGGGTAAACGACCCTCTGTCAAGTGAGTCGGACCCTAAGAGGCCCTTATCTTTAGCATTATCATACGTCAGAGGTTTTAGTCGACGACTCTACAGCGTTTCACAGGCGAACCCCCTTCGCGCCATGAACGAGAGTCTGTTGACCGTTTTCTTTGTCAATTTCCCGTTCTACTCCTGTCTTCTCTTCGGGATAACTATAAAATATCAGTTTTTAATGTTCGTATTAGTTCGCACAGATCCAGTGGATAGTAGGCTGTAAGTAGTTCGGTTCAGTGAGTCGGATACATTCGGTCAGTGCAAGTTATAGAGGCGGTGCGTATATCTCATCGACGTTTGTTGTAGAAGACAGTAGTTCATTTGTTCGTCATCATAGCAATACATCAGTGGTTCACACTGATGCTTAGCTGCCACACAACCATGAAGAAGAAGAAAACAAGTCCTGTACAGGAGGAGAGAAGGAAAAAAGAAGGGACCTAACTACGTCTATATTGAAACATTCAGCATCAAGATGCCTACATCTTGCAAACAAACAAAAGAGCTGTAAATGAAAGTATGGTTTCATCAGCATGACAGCTTCCTTACGGATTTCACTGCCTCACGTCATTAAGTGCACTCACTTCACAGACAACTCGGCCAACCAACATTCACGCCTTTGAGCCCGATTAACCGCCGTCTCACCTAACGTCTCCAGCCACCGACTCTGTGAGTCTCGAGGTCTCCAGCCCGGGAGACCAACCCGATCTACAGTGACCAACCCCTTGGCGAACGATTTCATCTATCTACACCAAGTTATCATCTGTCCACGTTATACCAGCCGGCCGCAGTGTCAGCAAGTAATGCTCAGTGTGGCAGACGACTAGCTGGCATCCTTAGTACATGACCTAACCATCTAAGTCTGTGAAAATGTAAGGACTGAACAAAAGAATTCGTTTGACAATCAGTGCCAAACACCTTGCTTCCTAACATCTTGGTTGCCCACTCGCTGGTGCCACCTGATACGAGCGATTGAACGCATACATCGGTGGTCAAATACCTGGAGACGGTTCATGTCCTCTACCCTGAGCGGTCAAGCGTCGCTGCCGTAAATGAATACTGCCCTCACTGTTGTCTGATATACACGACCCTTAAGTTTCAGAGAATTGCCTCCATGTCGCCAGAGGTGCCCCTAGATTGGCGAATACCGTCGTAGCCTTGGAAATACGCGCCTCTATTTCATTCCATACACCACCGCGCTGGTGCAGCTTCCCAGGTATACAAACCGGTCAACCACCTCCATGGCTTCATTATGTAACATTAAATCTACGTAAACACAGCAATCTTACAGAAGCATTTTGCGGCTGTAAAGCGCATTCCGAAGTACTTAGCAGAACGCGAAATAGCGCTTAGCGTTGTTTGTGCTGCTTGAAAAGTGGCAATCAGCAACACCTTGTCGTCAGCATAATCAAGGTCAGCCAGTCTTCCACCAGGTATGAAATTCACACCGGCATCTTGTGACTGTCGTCTATCAAAAAATTAAACGAAAATGGTGAAAGTGGACAGCCTTGACGTACGCCGCTCCTATTGCTGAAATTGTCAGACAGTTCACCGTGAACCTTAACATGAGTTGAAGTATGGGAATAAAGCACCGACAGTGTGTTCACGTACTTGGTCAACACACCCCTGCGTTTAGGCGATTCTAAAAGTGTCGATCGATCCATCGAATCGAACACGCCTTTATAGTCGAGAAGTAGAACATTTTTTGGCGGGCGGTACAATTGACGAAGAGTAAAAATGTGATCTATAAATTCCTGCTCAAAGCGCAACCCTGACTGTTCTCCCCTAATGTTTGCCTCACGAGCTGCAGTGAGTCAATGAAGCATAATGGATGCCAGAACCCTAGTCATGTCTGGGGTCAGACTAATTCCCCTGTGATTTTCGCAAGAACCCTTGATAACTTTCATGAATATGGGAACTATTGTCGAGTGACTCCATCACGGAGGAGTGGTCTCTGCGGTCCACGCAAGTTGAAACAACCGAGTCAAGACCTTTGCTAACGCCATTCCACCTTCTTTGAAAAGTGCCGGCATGAGATCACCTGGGCCAGCAGCCTTATTACGTTTAAGAAGCGAAAGGCAATTACAAACCTCAGTGGGTGGTTCTAAATCTACCAACCAGGGTACTACATTACAAGTTCGTGGCGGCTACACAGTAGAAGCAGGAGGCCAGCTAAATTGACCCTCAGAGTGTTCCGCTGAACGCCCTAACCTTCTGGACTTACTATAAATGAGTGTGCCGTCTGTCTCGCTGATAGCTTAACTGACGGACGGTCGCTGGGAACCAGTGGCACGGATAAGCCTAAAGAGTGTGCTGATGTTCCCTGAAGCAAAAGCGTTTTCCATTTCCATAACTTTCTGCATTAACCAAGCCTCACGATCAGCCTTCAGACTACGTTTCAGTTTCCCACAGATATCTCTCCTAGACTTGGTATATGAACAGCCGGGAAGAATGATCCGTCTGGCATCTAACAACCCCAGGAATTCCTCTGAGATCCATTGTCTGTTCGATCCCCGTGCCGCGTGCTACAGTACCTGTTTCATAAATTGCTTGTGAGACCTCGGTCCAGCAGCTATTGAAATCTTCGGCGTGAAAACTACTAAGGCAGCTTTCTAAGCTGATTTGATACTTATACTTTACCAATGGTATCGCCAGTTTCCCAACAATCTGTCGATGGGGTCGTTGTCCAGCAAAAGTAAAAATGAAACGACAGC
>JTDE01006212.1:2718-22598 GCA_014338405.1 Paragonimus skrjabini miyazakii
TGCGACTCCGTAGCCTGGTTGGGAGTCCTCGGATCAGACGGCATTGGTGCGGTCAGTGTATAATCTATTTGTGTGCTACTCACGAGCTGGCTATCACTGACACCAGATTCAGGCTAGATGCGAGCGATATCACGACGTGGACTCACCCACGAAGCGTTCATCATCATATGTTTGATTACGTGGTTGTGTGTCAGCGCGACATACGTGGAGTGTGTATCACACGAGTGATGAACGTGGCTGGATATAGCTCAGATCACAGGCTGGTCGAGATCAAATTGTTTATCCATGTTTTCAAATCTGTTTATGGTAGATCACCCGCACAACGATGAAATTTGGATGTCGAACGGTTGGAGTACTGCGAGAAGAGGACTGCAGTTTCCTCTTGTCTGAAAGACGCTCCGTTATCCACCGCTCCTCACGCCGATGGTATGTGCCAACAGCCCAGAGAACGGATAAACGGTAACAGCTACCGAAACGATCGATATCGAGCACCAGAAACCTCCGGACTGGTTTAACAACAAAAACAGCTATTTCCAGCTTGGTACGAGAGAAGAATGCAGCGTTTACCGCTTGCATAATGGACGTAGATAGTACAGACAAGAGAGCGACACTCAGGAGTACTTGCTTTCAACTATCTGAACGTGTTCACAGAGACAAAGACGACTGATGGGGGAAGCAAGGTGAGCGGATGCATGGCTACGTCAATCTTCGACAACACGAGCAGTCATACGATTGGTTTAAGGCGATTTTCAGTTCATCTGTCCAGTACTAAAGCACTGGTTAATATGAACACCGATTCTTCCTACACCCAGCCAGAGGACATCATAAAAGTCTGGCACAAACTCTTTGGTAACCTACTAAACCGTCCTGCTACCAGTGATCGGGTGACCGTGGTTAGCCTACCGCAACAGGCCGTCAAATCTTCACTTGCTCTCGCCCCAGATATGACAGAGGTACAGAGAGCGATTGGACAACTGTGCAACGGAAAGACTGTAGGCGACAATAGATTGGCAAATGAAATACTGAAGAATGACCAATCGGTTTTGGAACGCGCCTTGTTCCAGCTGGTTCACTCAATCTGGGAGCAAAAATGATGCCACAACATTTCAAGAATGCCCTCATCGTACCTTTGTTTAAAGGCAAGAGTACTAAACAATGTGCTAACAGCTATCGGGACATTAGTCTGCTGAGTTTCGCAGGCAAGGTGATTACAAGAATCTTTCTGAACCGACTGAATGCGTACGTTTTGGGGGTCAATATTCCTGGGGATTCCAGGCGAATTGCATTACGATCGATCTAGTGTTTGCTTCTCGACAGATTTAAGAGAAGTATCGGGAATGCAGCCTGTCCCTGTATGTCCTCTTCGCGGAGTTCACCTGTAGCGTGCGGTCGAAGCTAGCAAGCGCGCACAGATTGAATTTGAATTGTGTAACGGGACGTGTTGCTGTGTTGTCGACGTCGTTTTAGTTTTCGTTTGTGGAAGTCGTGTGCATGGTTTACTGGGCCTTTGGCTCATGCTTGTTTCTTGTTGTTTCCTTTTACAGGAATGTTGTTGGAACCCCTGTATCGGAAGAACGCTGTCCCGCGGTGTCTCCACATTGCCCCGCAGTTGGTCCGTAAGTGTAGCGGACAGTCAGAGTGTAAACAGCATGTTACACACCAAAGCCTTTGATTCTGTGAGCCATGAGATGTTGTGGATAACGCTTGGTAAGTTTGAATGTCCAGGTAAATTCATCAACTTGATCAGGATGTTGCATGTGGGTGTGTAGGCGGAAGTACAATTATGTGGATCGACCTCTAGTGATTTTGACATTGTCAGTAGTGTGAAGCAGAATTGCGTCCTGGCCCCAGCCCTATTTAGTTTATTATTGACTGCTATGCTAACAGTTGCTCTTCAGGACTTGGTAGGGGACGACATTAAGGTTGAGTACCGGATGGATGGAAGCCTAATAAATATTCAACGTTCCGGCGCCCCAAGTCAGTCACATACTTCAACAATGCGCATGCTACTGTTCGCAAATGATAGCACGCCGTTCGCACACAGTAAGGACGACCTAGAGCGACTGGCCACGGCCTTCGCGACTGTCACATCCAAGTTTAGATTGAATATCACCACAAGTATAATTTCTTTCTTTCAGCCTTCTCCAGGCGGAAGTGCTATTCATGCACCTGATATTCGCATCAATGGAGACGTTATCGACTGCTGTGTAGATCTCCGTTACTTGAGTAGCAATGTGTCGACAGATTTGTCCGCGGACCGCTAATTACGAGCTTGTGTAGCAAAGGCTAGTACTGCTTTCGGACGTCTTGAAAGACGTGTTTAGAAGAACCACAGCCTGAAGCCGAGCACTAAGCTCTTTATCTACCGCTCAATTGTGCTGTCCATACTGCTGTACGGCAGTGAAACGTGGACATTGTATCAGCGGAACGTGCGCTATCCGAGCCGCTTTCATTTGCAATGTCTAAGACGCATCTTGGGTATTCGGTGGTCGGACATGGTTCCGAACAATGAGGTATTGTGACGAGCGGACGTGAACGGGATTGAAACCATGTTGATGCTGAATTTGCTTCGTTGGTTAAGTCACGTCCATCGGATGAGCGATGACCGTATTCCAAAGCAGCCGCTATATGGGTAGGTGAAATCAGATGAGTTTTCCGTCGGATGGAAAGCCATTCATATGACCTTGTCTTACAAGGGTGAACTATCAAGTGTATCACTGACCGGAAGGCTCGACACGACTCTTGTTAGAACGTTCCATGCTGCACAACTAATGACTAGTGTTCTCCTCCATGCAAGCTGTACGCCTCCACCTCAAAGATGCAATGCCCAGTAATGCTACCTGTGGAGCATGTAATATTGGTTGCACAACAAGGCAATTTTCGGAGAGAATACACGAACACCATCCAGCTTGTCTGACGACCGGACAACGACGAAACATTTCCAGCGCAATTTTGGTCCACCTAGTTGACACGGCTCACAGAGTCAGTGTGGATATTGCATTTAAGTCGGTCTACCGTATCACACGTGTTCGTGCCAGACGTGAGAAGTGACGTAGCTTGGCTGCTGCGGAGGTTATCTGAATCCGGCTGCGAAACCCTAATCTGTGTGCGCAGTAGTCCTTTGTTCATGCACTGAAGTTACGATTGTCTGCCGTGATTGGAACACTTGACACGGCAACATAATAACCAAGTCCGTAATCCTCAAATAATACTAGATTCACACTGCATCAAGTTCCACAAAATCCTGACTTGAGAATTAACTTCATATTCATTGTGTTGTATTTGGCCTGAAGATGATGCACCGAAATCGAGCTTGTTCGCCACGTTTGAATAATGAAAGATAACTAGACTGTTCTGTAAGCCGTAGGTTGTTTGATTCACTGAAGAACTCCAGTTGTGTACATAGATAGGCGGTGTATCAATTTTCCAAATTCAGTCATATGGAAATCTGACCTATTCCTATCCCAGTGGCTAGTAGAGCTACTGGAACCAATCAAATCGCAACTTACCCCATTCCGTTCAAAAGATACTTCTGATTTCGTCAACGCGGTTGATTCATTGAATATCAAGAATAAGAAAATGGTTTCTTCAGACATAACCCCGTTATTCACAAACGTGCCGTTAAGAGAAACTATCGATTACCTGTGCGTTCACATTGAAAATAAATAACTCAACGTCAGCATTCCCATCACCAAACTAAAAAAGCTACTATTATTCTGCACCTCAAACGTCCAGTTTCAATTCACTGGAAAGCTCTATAGACAATGTGATGGCGTAGCAATGGGCTCTCCGTTGGGTCCGTTGCTGGCAGACATATTCATGGCCAAACTAGAAACCAATGAACTACGTCATGTTGTCGATAATTGCTGTCTCTACAGACGCTATGTAGACGACATATTTTGCTTGAAAAACGAGCAAGATGACACACGGTCTCTATTAGCTGAATTTAATCGTGCGCACCCCAACATCGCATTCACTATCGAATTAGAATTGACTAGTCAATTATCATTTCTAGATGTTGCCATGCTCCGTCGAATTGGCGGGTCAGTTCAAAGAGCAGTTAATGGGAAAAAACGTGGACTGGCCAGTACATGCACTTCCTCAGTTTTGTTTCGTTGAAGTATAAGCGAAATTTGGTTTTCTGCTTAACAGGCCAAAAGGATATACACATCTGATAAACTATCGGGTGAACTCCAGTACATTCGAGATGTGCTAAGTCGGAATGGATATCCGCAAAGATTCCTGGCCAGGAACATGCAGCCAAAAGTTAGGCATGAAACTGTTCAGACGGTGGATAAAACGCCTGTGTTTATCATCCTATCATACAGTGGGGAAGCTACCAGTGAAATTATCACCCGCCGAGTTTGTAATGCTGTCGACAGTGCCTATCTTGCAGCACGGGTCATCTTATCGTTCAATACCTGCTCGGTACTGGTGCCACACCTCAAAGGTAGCCTGCCTGGGTTTACTTCGTCCTTTTGTGTTTATTCTCTGACCTGTTCTTGTCAAGCGGATTATGTTGGGAATATCACAAGGTGGCTATCAGAAAAGATTCGTGAACACCTCCCAAAATGGCTTCGCAACGGTTCGATAAAGCCCATTTCTAGTGCAATCGGTTCTCATCTAATTGATACTGGTCATCAAATTGGGCGGGTTGAAACCTTTCGAGTCATCTACAAGGTTCATCAAACTCATTCCAGAGCTGTCATATTGCAACTGTCATCAACAACCGAGGCAATTGCCATCAGACTGCACAACCCCTGTCTGTGTGCCCAAAAACAGTTTGTGCAAGCCCTACATCTCCTTTGCCCAACTATTCCAACTATTCCCCTTGAAACTCAAGTAGGTGTGAACCACTTGACATCGCCGAATGCATGTTTCACGACCGGCACGAGTGATAATGGCACACATCCACCAACACTCCCACCCTCTCCAGTAGACTGTGATCTGCCCTATTTCTATGATTTTAATGACCTATTTGTTCTGCTCAAATTTTTCATATATAAAACGCATGCACCTTATGTAATTGTAAAGGCCAGATGAGAATTATCGAAAACAGCTGTTCGCATAACTGACTCACTATGAATTCTATGGGAATCTGGAAACGATATTCCTATTCAACACAAGTATTTACTTATGTATATTTTTCCTCCTCTGTATCCTCCTAGGGGAATCCTTCTTTCAAGCTTTGCAGCTAACTTGATCAATCACTCACTCGGCAAACTTATCTAGGCCCGTCATCCATGTGCATCATGATTTCAGTTTGACATTGGTTTGATTAACTTCAGTAGCCCACCTGTTCACTGCTTACCCAATTACTTATCCAATTACACTGTAAAAATTGTGAAATAAATGGAACCGTTAGCTGTAATGATAGGACAAAAACAATCTCTTTCAGTTAAAGTTACTGCTGACTGCATTGTTCTTTTCTACCAAACTGCGTGCTAGACACTAACGATTGAAACTTGTCGCCATGCTAGCGTGATAAACCGATAAGACGAAGAGCAACCAGTCATCAAAGATTGGTCGCCTAAACGATCTGTAAAAAGAGGGGAGCACACGTGTGTTAAATTGCATCGGGCAGAGGCCGAAAGACAAGCGTTTACCATGAAATTCCGACTAAACCCCACGTTCCTGATTTGTTCTGGGTCACCACAGATCTAATATATACTGATCGTCCCACAATGGAATAACCGGGACCAAAATCCGATGTCCAAGCCTTTCATGGGGATTTTAATTGGCATGCTTACTCAAAGGACTTGCCGAAGAGCAAAGCTTTCAATCTAGCCGAGTCAGCGAACGCCCCCCGCACGCCACTGTATCCGAGCTGGCCTTCGAGTGTACGCGCATTTCAGGTCAAATCGTCCTGCTTCATCGTCCCACTGTTTCAACAACCATTGTCCATGATTAATAACACCGGGCTATTGCCAAACAATTCAATGCTCGAATGGTACCAAAAGTCTGGGAGCCAACATTCACCAGCGAGTCCAGATGGACAATAAAGAAATACGATAGTTTCCTAAAGATAGTTTTTCGCCAAACCATGGATAATAAAAAGCTGAATTCATGAACGACAGATTTATGAAGTAAAGGAAGGTTGGATGAAAACTCACAATGCTCACATGAAAACTAAAACATATTATTCTGTGTTTCTAGATTCGCATCATCATTTGTGGTCTGTGACATGATACTGTATAGCCGTATTTCCAAAACGCTAAACGGAGTATGACACTCGTCAGTCTTGTAGCCTCGGTATTGAGTCGTATGTACTTCGTGTTCTGTTGCCACTTGATTGCTGGGGAACGTTGAATAATCGTTTGAAATGTCTATTACGAGGAACACCACATTCCATTCTGTTTAAGGCGCGCTAACTAACGAGAAGTTTGCTGCAACAAACAACCAGTAAGACCTCGTTGCAAACACTATCTGTTTGTAAGTCGCCCAAAGACACATGATAGTCGATTTTAGTCACCAATAACTGGCATGTTCCCGATACAGAAAGCTGAAGTCATAAGTCGTATCGCACATAAGGGAGAAAGAACTCTGTCCATGTATTAATGTCCATCTGAAAAATAACACTTTTTGGGCGACTTATGAATTTAAGGAAAATTGAACGGATCCGATAGTAGCCAGCTGATATTCATTCATATTATTAAAGGGTTATAAAATACAATTAATTACTGAAAAGGTGTTTTGACAGATATGTACATCTTCATGGGTGGACAGTCTCCCACGTAGTTATGGTTCATAGAGTAAACCGCTCAATCAATTCACTCATGACCACGGACATAGACAGTATGCTCCAGTATAGACGGACTCTAGCTTCAACAAACACACTCGTTAGCACATTTGTTACTCAAGTCTCCGAGCGTAACTCACTAACCGTTTTTCTCTTCTCAGCCGGAAAGATTTGCTAGTAGAGGATTCCGTGTGTGCAAGATTATGCGGGAGAGAACTTGGTCTCTTCTTAAGTGCTTTCAGCACAGTGGTCCAATATCGACAACCCCTGTGGGTCAGGAATATCGCTGATCTACATACTTCTCCCAGTGACTAATTTTTGAATGTCTTCAATGTCGCTAACTGCAGTGCATCAAGTTGTGAGTTAGAACCTCGTTTTCTGGGACTGCTTCTGTTTGAATTTGATCAGCCTGATAATAAGTCGTCTACATGTGACAAAATATGGCGCATGACGTCAACCGATGCTACCACTACTCTCTCTGTCTCATGTTTGTGGTTGTGAATAGCTATCCCGTGGGTTATTTTCCTAATGCGAACATCCAACTGAACGGATTGTTGATCGAGACATCAAAACAACCACGTTGACACTAATTGATAAAACTCATGAGTGATGTAATGTAAACACTACATGTTGTGAAATAAGATTATTGTACATTGATCTAATCTAATTGTGTGGTGCTGTACTAATACCTTAATTAGAACAAACTTATTCCTCGTGCATTTAAGCGCAATTTCACTTGCATCAACAGTGCCAGAACTATGAGGCGATCGATTGTCCTTGGCGGTCGTATGCATTTATACCGTGCGGAGTTACGTAGCCGACCTTACACTAACTTGTTTGATGTGGAATTGTCGTGCCAAAGAGTCAAGTACATATTCAGGACAATCAAGATCACAATGTTTCCAGATAACAGCTGAAATCCTAACAGGCTTAGTTTGATTGTAGTTGTGACTGAAAACCAATGATTCATAGTCAACCTATCTGGATGGGTCATATGAGTATTCCGTTCATCCACCTGTCCTTGTACTCGTTTGACACCCATTGGTATCGGATACGTACGGCTCAGCGTGTGCTAGGCTGATAACTGCTCACTGAATTGTATGTACTGGACGTTATACAACGACAGATCAGGAATGCGTAGATAATATCCAGTACTGTCTCTCTCTCTCTCTCCCTCCTATTTAGAAAGGTGAATATTTGCGTACTGACGCGAAGTCCCTCCTCCCCATTTTCCTGCTCAGGGCAAACGTGCTGAATGCCCTTTGGATCTAAAAGCGTGAACGAGATTAATTTTGTTTCATTGTCTGACATGAAAGGATGTGGATTTCAGACTCGGTTAAACGACTGCACATCCTGTGTTGGGATTAACCCTAAAGAATAACATAGGTTACCTACTGAACACTTCGATAAGAACCGTTAACTGACCTCATGAGGATGTGAGGTTGACGACACCTTGGATGTTACTGTTATGGCGTGAATGGTGTTCACCTTCTGGACTTCAGAAAGTACACGATCCATAACGTAAAATTCACCGTTGGATGCAACCCGCTTTAGAGGAAAAACTATTCTCGCGTAGTAAAAGAACGGTTTTGTTTTCTGTAAATCATGCACAATAATTCGTAAAGATTGAATTGGAATAACGCTTCAAGTGTCTGTATGTGTTTGTATCTGTAACCGGCAGCAGAGATTACTGAGTGCTTGGCCCAATCGTTACAGCTTTTCCACCGTTAAGAGTTAGGTTGTAGCAATCAGTATTGCTGCAGTTTCCCCGCCTGTAGTCAACTAGGTTACTTTATACAAACTGAACATCAAAAACATTTGGTCGCATTCCTTGTGTTGTATAATAGGGAGCTTCGTTTGTGAGTAGTATAGTGCGTACATTCGGGAACTAAAGAGGTATACCTCAACACCAGGAAGACGATGGACCAGAAGCGACTACGGATGAAGGGTCACCAAGAGGAATGACAACGTACTGTTATCCAATGTGTATGAGTGCATCTCAGCCGTGCCATTGAGTGTATGTGTTCGTGGTCCTATGTTATAATATAATCTGTGCCGGAGTTCGTACACCAAACAACTTTGCAGGCCAGGCGTCTTTTGTGGTCACAACAGTTGCATTCCTACTGACGGTTCAGTGAACCGTTTTATTCGAATATTTTTGACGTTTAGTTCAAAAGACACAACTCGTGACGTCGACCGACATACTACTTCTTGCCATCTGAAAGCACGATCGGTTGGGAATGAGCCCCAAATGTTATAACTGTAAGATCAAACATAACTTTTAATATTTTAGTGAGTTGTACCAGATGCAATACAGGATGGCTGTCTGTAAATTCAGAACACGAACATGAGGAAGCTTTCTGAGTCATGATAAGAAGAAACGTTATTGATGGAACAAGTGAATGAATTCAGACCACATATCGCTCGATTATAGACTGCCTAGAATACACGAACTGTTGTTACAATAAGACCACGATCAATTGTCCACAACAAAGTGAACATACCAGAATCAGTAAAAAAACGACGATCAGTGAATCCAACTTTAATAACATATCTGAAACAACTGAACAACTTTATAACGCAAACAGTGGCTAGATTTATGACCTTTTCGTTGTGCAGGGTCTGTCCTGTAGTTAAACGTATCAAACTGCCTTTATATTTCAACCAACTGGAAGAAATTCTAAAACTTTATGTGTATAGTGTAAGGTTCATTTTTGAAAACCAAAATTTCTGCAAAGCTTATGGAATTGCGATCGGTTAATCACTGAGATTTATTCTGTCAAGCCTATTTACGGCTAGCAAAGACAAAACCATACCGGTGACGCATCTTCATATCGGCGATACATGGACGCCAGTCTGATCATAGTCACCAATAAAAACCGAATATTTCTCTCGACTAATTCGATGTACTTGAAGGAAGAATTTGTGTTAAAAAAGGAGCAGCTGAACCGCCTACGATTCCTGAATGTTCTTGTACATCGGAAAATGGTAACTTAATTTCGCTGTCATTCTGTAGAAATCAAACATCCAGTGCACAGTTAGTTCAATTACAGAACCGTGTCATGTGAAACTCCAATGGAGTATTCAATACCCTCATAGAGACTGACGTACTTGGGGATCCTGTTTGTGGGTAATCAGTTTGTCAAGTAACTGAGACAACGGTTAAACATTGTTATTTCTCTAACGTGTTACGCGACTCAGATACATGTGCTACCGCGTGTAAGGTTACTTCCTATATCCACCACGAAGGGCAAGTTGATGATTTAGCAACACCAGTGCTTTCAGGCCAACCTAGAAGAGGAGGACTCAGTGTACTGACCGCTGTGTCCTGTGTTCCCATTGAACCACTCTGTCCAATGGAAAAAAGTAGTACACGCACGATATATTTCTGCGTTAACATACAGCGTATGTGTTTAGTTTCAGGGATTGTGATTATTTCAAATTGAACGCCGCCTATATTCGACGACAGCCCTCATATTTAGATAAGCCTTTCGGCTAGCCCACTTCGAAAGGAAGTACTAGACTTGAGTTTCGCTCTTACTAGAGCTCATCAGTAGAGCATATCCTCGTCCGGATCGGAGTTTGCACTCTGACCCTTGTGTTTGTGAGACTATCGTGTTAACCACAACGCCAGTAGTACCGTAGTTTATATCCACTACTATGATTTGCCAAATGCCAACTACATTCAATCTAGTTTTTGTCTTATGGAGGCCACTACTGCGGCTGATTCAATCTCACTCATTCCTAGATGCGCAATATCAGCGCAGCTCGATATTTACTACCATGTCCTATTCCGAGGTGTAATTCCCACAGGCAATCAAAGTGACCATATCACATCAGAATTGATGTGTAGTTTCTACCCGGTTATCCTCATAGGGTCATTCGTTCAGTGAACACCCAGATCGATGAACACATTCCAAAATGATGACACACTCTGGGGGGTTAAGAATGCACATTTACCAACTAAAAAGCAAACCTGTATCTCCTGTGTCGTCAGCCAGTTGTTTGAAGCAGAACATACAGTGATATCCTTGCGGCCAATAGTGTGTTGGTTGTGAAACACTAATGGGCACATCCCGTAACTTGTTGAGGCGCCATCTCTGCGCGTTCACGAATGTTTTTATAACTGTCACGATATGTGAACAATTAGCTGAAATAATCAGGCTAAAATAACCACAGATATCAGTCATTTAGTTCGTTCTTGAATGGATGTATCTCACATCTCCGTTTGTCAGTTTCTTTTTTGTACGTCCAGTATATTCAACGCACATGCGCGTATTCGCTCAGACTGTACGTAATTTTATGCAGATTAACACGCGATTCGCAATTTTATTCTTGTTGTCAAATGTTCCAGAATTATTGTGCTACTTAATCCCTCAGATTGCATTATGATAGCACCCGAAACATTTTTGTTCTGTGATCCCCCCTTTTGAGTTTTTGATTGCTGTCCAACTCTGAGATGAATATGATATGAGATGTAATGTATGGCTAAAGCCAAAGTCGGACACAACTGCTATCAACTATTACGGTTCTTGCTGACATTGGTTTTGCACATGGCAAGGATCGTCATGAACGTCTATCTTCCATGTTCTTGATCAACCACCGACATGCATCAACTTAAGACGGTAATATGAGATATTGAGCTCTACAGATTGTTTTTCAAATAAATTAATAAAACTTCTTATGATCTTTAAGTCAAGAAATCCCCAGAAAAACAGTTACAGCGTTTCACCATTTATCACTACAACAGTAGCATTATACTTTTTTATGCCCCACTAACTTCTAGTACATTATGAGCCGTACATGGAATGTCAGATTGGAAGCTCGATCGTTGGTGCACTAGCTGATCGAGTTGACCACATAGTCAACGAAACAACACTGAGGTTCACTTGTATTGATAGCTCTACTCTAGATTTTCAGCTTTAACGTCAACGTCTCCATCAGTATCAAGTTGTGCTTCTTTGCAATGATTCTGTTGTTGTGGAAACAAATGCTGTGTTTGTTCGTCGCAGTCTAAAATTCAACCCCTCAAAGACAATAAACACATCAACATCAAAATGGAAAGCAATCTTCAAACGACTGAAGTGAGTCACTAAGAGACATAAGTATGACACTATTTAACCAGACCTTGTTCCAGGCGAACAACCAGTAAGTCACTGCAAAACCCAGCAGGTTTATCAAAAATTGGTATGTCTCGAAGTCCGATCCTGCGAATGACTTGGTACACGCCACCTCGTGGATCACGATCAGTGATCACAGCAAGGGATAATTTTCCCTTCACTTCTGCATTTTTGTGAATATTAAAATCTCGTTCGAATGATTTCAAGTTCCGTCACTCGGGATGTCATACGCATCGACTTTTCCCAGTCCTACACAGACTTGATTTTTATCTGTTTTCTATTTTTTTTAAATTGTCTGGACATCATTCGCGTCTCGCATTTGGTTTGATCACACTGGCTGTCGTATATTGCGGACAGTGCTATTGATTTGGTTAAACACGAACGGGAAAATATATTCGTCTAACTGCCTATCATACGACGAACATCGATACATGGATAGACTCAGTCGCCATACTTAGTCTGGTTCCTGAGTGACAAACTGTCATTGAGAGAGCTTCTGATGTCTTTAACACTTGTTTCATTTAAACACTCGTGATCCAGTAAAATTTGGAATTTTCCAAAGAATTTTCAATCAGCATCTCACAGAATAGTGGTTTAAAAATCCCTCTGAATACCAGGGCTGCAATCAGGCGTGGTTGACGTCCACTTATGTCAGTCAAATCTCTGAATACCCTTGAGTAGTAGAAATGTTCTGTGGTGATCACTTTCAGGTCGACACTTCGCTATGATGGGTTTCGTCCCTGTTTAACTTCACCAAGTAAGGGTAGACTGAAAGCGAGCTGAATACCGATGATCTTCAATCTCCCTATAATACCCGATGCTCACAAGATCCAGTGGCAAGTAGGTCGCTGGCTGAAATCTCGTTCAAACTAACCATAGCTGTTGAATCCAAAAAGGAACAAATGATAACTTATGAAAGTGCGATAAGCTCCGAAACACGAATGTCTCCCAGCGTGTCGAAGCGTTGACTGCGATGGTGTCAAACGGAATGCTGATCGGTAGCCAACTTACAAAGCCGTCGTTTTGTTATGTCTGCTATCTATCGCACTGAGAAACCCGCTGTCTCTCGCCGTGATCGACTGTCAACCAGTTTGTTGGATTGCCTATCTCTCTATCGATCCATTTCGGACAACTAAATGCAAGTTTTTTTGGTCCGGTGACCATGCATTGACAAACGAGTCAAACGGCTTGATTCATAACCTGAATGTATTTTCAGATGACGGTGTGTGATCGAGTTTTTGGGTTACCTCAGTAAGGTGGTCTGGTTGTACACGAAGACATTCTCATCTGCCCCCGTTATAGATTCGAATTGCTGGCATGGGTGATGGGCATGCGTAAGTTTTTCATATAGCCGACAAGATGTGATGATGTACATGAATAAGTTTAAAGGTCATACAAACGAACGAAGGGAATAACAACGATTATAGAACCCGGGAAACAGAACTGTGCCGCGTTACGATCGACCAGTTAACTGAACCGCTATCCCCCCCCCCAAGAAAACAACCATTATTCCAGTGTTACCTGAACTCGAATCAAACAGTGGGTGGGGATAACTGGGCCGAACTTCGAACATGGTTATGGATAGATTTTCATTTTGAACTCGGCACAATTACAGCATGGTCCCTGTTTGAACAAGCAGTGATAATAACACCAATGCGGTAGTTGTAGTAGTGTAGTGTAGTACAGTGCAGTACAGTGCACCGTTTTGTTCTCCACTCTCCAGTAACTGCATACGGAATCCAGATCGCATCTTTTTTCGTACTATTCAGCTCACGGTCTTCTTCGACGTATGATCCGGATTTCTCGAGGTGACCAAAGTGACTACTCAGTCCTCTCTGTTACGGCAACTGTGGTCAACCAAAAACCCTGCTCATATTCTCCAATCGTGTTGAATCATCCACGATGTGCGTTGTGCTCGGCACAACGGCATGGCCAAAGATCTGGTGAAAAGACTGCACAATCTGGGCCACGCAATCTTCGAGGAGCCATGATTACCAACGGCGAGCTCACTCGTCAAACCCGACGTTATCGCGGTTCGTAACGACTCTAGTGTGGTACTGGATGTCAGTATAGTGGACGACCACCGAAGCCACTTTGGCTGGGCGGACAAGGTCGCGAAATAGAGAACCGACTCTCATAGTGCCGTCGTTCATTCGACCCTTCATACAGTGAGATGTGATATGGACTGTATTTGTCATTCATCTGTGATCATCACTTTTCGTGGTATTATGTATCCCTCTTCCTGTAATGCTATTATTCGACTGGGACCGTCCTCCTACGTAGTCCATGATTTATACTTGCTGACTGTTCTAGGTTTATGCGGGGAACTTGGAGTTGACTGTTGTTGCTGTCTGACTGTTGTCTCACCATGAAGGAACTTTCCCCGTCCCGATGTGTGAGCCTTGACTGTGATAGCACCTATGTGCTCTGAAGAGCTTTGTTTTTGAGAAACTACTGTTTTTTGTTCCCTTTTTCCTTTTTCTAACATGTTGCACAAGTGACTTTCCTTTGATGACTGGAATTACTAACGCCTGTTACTCTCGTGGAAGGACTTATCAACCGTTCAGTGTTGTAGCCATTAAACGCTCTACGTTTGACAGACAGCTTGCCTTGAATTTCCATATTTTGCTTAAATTTGGTACAACCACCTGTCTTTTCTTTGAATGAGTCTGCGTAAACTACCCTTCAAAATAAACGATAAACTGTTGCTGTTGTTGTCGTCGTCGTCAACAGTCATTATCTGAGAAAACAAACTAAGAATGTTTCATCATAATAAAACCATGGTTGTCAAAAAAACTTGCAGTTTACATACCGTACATGGACTACGCAACAAGTCGCTGAACTACCGAACTGATGGCCGATGATAAGATCTTGTGGAAAAGAATTGTCCTTCAAGAATCTCAGACACTGTGTCAGTTAACAGATTAGCAAAAAATTCGTTCTTAAATAGTGAACAATCTCTCTGCTCTGATTTCGCCTGGTACAGGTTTTCATCGTCACGGGAATTTTCGTATCAACAAGTCGCCATAATATCCTTGTGCTCAGTTTCATTTGAGTTATTCATAGTGATTTAATACATCGCATGCTACACATACCAACACATACGAGTTGGTAACTGCCTCCTATTTAAGGTTATTTACTGTAACTGCTCCGATTTAACTCGTTTCGTGTAAAACCGTTAGAATATGAAAACTGGTAGATGCAAGCATTTCGTATTGACTCATCAGTACCAAATTTACAATAACATGAAACCGTTTTTTATACCTAACATTTGGGGGTGGGTGAGATGAATAGTCGATTGATAGGTTAGGAAAGGTCACTAAGTCTTAGGCAGGGTCAAGCTCACGAACAATCGTTTCTGAACACACAGAGCTTCGGTAGATTGATTGCGACAGCCTTGGGATGACGTAGTAATATTCTGAATGCGCAAGCCGGGTCAATGACGTGACCAGTGGTCAGGATGTGTCTTGTGATTTAGGAGACTGGTTGACTGCGTGTTTCAATGATATTGCCGTACTTCAGCAATACCGAGTTCTGCACCCATTTAGGCAAATGTTATTTCACTCTGCAGTTCAAACACCTCTCGGTTCTGCCTATGTAACTTTCTTCGCAGTTAAGCGTAAATTGATAGACATGGTGTGAGGTGGCACCGACAGGCTAATCTCCCTGGATTGAAGGCACAGGTAGGTCCCGAGTTCGAGCTAGTACACAAAGTTCGACTGCGTTGTATGTTCGTTTTATCGTATTCATCAGAATTTGCGTTGTTTGGTGCATACTGCAATCGTTTTTAAAAGGCAGTTCTCTATAGACCTTCTTCTTTTTACAGTGACCACCTGTTCGGATGGCGGTTTCGGTCTACTATGCCTTTCTTCGAAACTTTTTGGATAACCATTCGATTGTCGTACAGTCGTGATCAACTTTAATTCATCCACAAGATTGTCCTATGTACGGATTCTTCTTGTGCGTATGAATACTGTATTCACCAGTGTGCGTTTTTGATGGTCCGGTGTGAAACTAAATTTTAGGCTTTGGTCGGTTCACGTGGATTTCCTATAGACATCTCTTTTAATACAGCCGTCCTCCCGGCGACTTATGAGTATGTCTAGAAACGGCAAACAATTATCACTCCAAAATTCACATGTTACCATCAGGTTGGGATGATAACTATTTAAGCGTTGAGCTAGGTTATCCATTGCATGTTTAGACCGACTGAACAGTAGTGTAGTGAGGATAAGCGATAGTACTACACTACTTACACCACTGTTGTTCAGTAGTGGAGCCAGAGTATATAGTTTGACACTGGGGTAATCGCAGGAAAAATACAAGGAGAAACATCTAAGTGCACCGTCGCATGAAGTGGTTCTTGGCACGTAAATGAACGTATCGGAGCTCAACATTGGCATCTGTGGCAACCGTGACGTTCTGGGACCAGTACCGTGGGCAGATTAGTGCTTTTGTTTGTTGTCATGTTGAAACGCATAACCCATGTGTTGCTTTCCTGAATAAACAACCATTGTGTCACTCGCGTTCTTGGCTCACAACAATTGGTGCCGTGACCAAGATTGGAGGATAAAGACCTTGTGGCCGCAACCGTTTGAGGATGGAGACGTCCGGAGCTTCCTGAAGGATTTCGAGGACGTGGCGGAGACGGTCGGAGTGAAGACCGATCGGGCGAAGCTGGCGGCCATGCGGATGCTGCTCAAGGGCAGGGCGGAGGCGATTCTGAAGGCAGCGCGAAGGGGCCCTGCGAAGCCGGAGTGGGCCACCGCGAACGAGGCGCTGATCGCCGGGTTCGGCAGCCCAGCCGACTGTCAAGGGGCAATGCGACAGTTCGAGGGCGACCGGCTTGGAGCAGGAGGCGATGTCCTCGTGTATGCCGTGTCACTGCGGGCAGCGTTGTCAAGAGCTCTGCCACAATTAGGTCAGGACTCAGAGAAGCGCATGCTGACAGACCAGTTCTGGGAGGGGATGCCACTAACAGTCCGGGATCAGCTCAGGGTAGCTCTCATCGCACATCCAATGACGTTGGAACATATCACTGAGGCGAAAGATGTCAGTCAACAATTTCTGTCTGGTTTGAATAATGAGACTTAGTTACATAACATTGACCACGTGAGTTGTACGAAATCTGCGAGAGATACGTCACATCTGTGCAAACATTCTATCCACGGTCGTGTACGCAAACTCATGATAGAATGATCGCATAGATGTGACTTTGGAACAGCTGGTTGATGCGGCTAGACAATTGTTAGCACAAACCTCCGCGACAGTCAACGAGTTGAAGGCTGGCGAACAAAGTGAACTGAGTAAACTTCGAAGTGCAGTGGAAAAGTTCACTCAGGAAGTGGCAGCTTTGAAGGTGAGGGAGGAAGATACTCATGGCTGTTGGTACGGAAGACGTGGACACCGGCGGAGAGTATGCCCAAGAAAAAACCGTACTTAAATAAACATTTCACCGATAATTTTATGTTTGGGAAAAGAGATCCGGTAATAGGGGCAGTTGATAAGACGACAATTCAGGCTAGGAAGATAAGAAGTGTTCGATCGTGTACGATGGTGGTCTGAACAGTCGGCGGGTTTACAGTCAGCGTTATGGGTGTGGCGGAGTATGCTGTCGAAATCGATGGCCACGTAGTCAGGCAACCTTTCGTCATTTCCCCCTACGCACGCCACACTATATTGGGAACGGATTTTCTTGACCGCGCTGAGGCTCTGACAATCGGTTGCTGAATGGAGTGATATGCAAATTCCGAAAGTTGTTCACCACGGACCACGATCCATATGGTTACTGTAGCTGGATTGAACATAATATCTCCACCCGCAGCCGGAAATTGAATGACAAGTGAAGGACATGCTGTAGGAGGAAATCATTGTGGAGGCTCATTGCCCGTTCAATTCTCCCGTTTTGTTGGTGATGAAGTCCACTGGTAAATTTCGATTTTGTGTCGGCTTCAGAAGACTCAACGAGATTACGGTCAATAAATTCGTAGCAGTGCCAACTGTGGCAGAGATTTTCGACAAGCTACAGAACGACAGGATATTTACAGTGCTAGACCTGCGGTCTGGATATTGGCAGGTTCCAATCAAGCAATCGGACCTAGATAAGACAGCGTTCACAGTGGGAGAGAAGCAATACCGCTTCAAACGTATGCCGTTCGGACTGTCAGGCGCCCCTTTCACGTCCAGACGACTGATGCTGAAGGTGCTCGAAGGAATGAACAATATGATTGTCTACGGAGACGACATCATTATATACAGCGTGGATGAGACGAAACACACAGCTCACGTTTCAGGTGTGTTGCAGAAGATGGAGAAGCCGGCTTACGGATCAACAGTTCAAAGTCCCGACTGGCGAAACGAACGGTAGTACAACTCCGTCACAAGGTCGGTCATGATGAGGTTCAACCGGAGAAACCGAAATACCGAGAAACTGCTGATGATCGAAGTTATTGCGGTGCCAACATCGAAGAGGAGATTGCGACAGTTTCTCGGTCGAGTCGGGTCCAATAGTCGCTCCATCAAAAACATCAATGTACTGGCCAGCCCATTATACGAAAGTCTGAAGAAGAGTTGTCAAGTTCACTGGACAGAAGAAGCCAATCAAGCGTTTGTCGAGATCCAACAATTGATGAAGAAGGGACAGCTGACCCTGAATTACCAAATGTCTAGACAGAGCTTTGTTGTCGCGACGGATGCATGCGAGGTGGGAATCGGAGCTGTATTGAAGCAGGAAGGCGGTATTGTGGAATATGTCAGTCGAGTATTAACTCCTGCTGAACGGAATTATTCAACGACAGAGAAGGAGTGTTTTGCGATCGTGTGGACATTGGAAAAATGGAGGCCATACTTGCTCGGCTGACGTATCCATATGGAGACCGACCACAGACCGCTGGAGTGGATTAAATCGGTGAAGGACCCCCGAGAAAAACTGGCTTGTTGGGCGTTGTGATTACAAGAGTACGATATAACAATTCGCCATGTAGCTAAAAGAGAGAAGACTATGGTCCAGATTTGCTGTCCCCAACGCAACATATGGATGAAGTTGACAAGGATATGATCGGAGTTAACGGTATTGAAGTGCAAAACGACCGCGCGAAGTTACAAGCAGCGCAGAGGACGAACACGACAATCCGGGCAGTGATTGGCCAGTTTCTATCGGGAGACCGATCGCCAGGAGACGAGGGGGATCCGGAGGTGAAGGCATTCAGAATGCAAAGGTCAGAATTGAGATAGCGAAGTGCCGGAATTTTAATGCGCCGGCTGCGGGATGGGATAAGCGTGTCTGTTATACCGACGGAGTCGAGAGCAACAACTGCGTAGAAATGCCATCAGCTGGCTCATACGGGATGCCATCGTACTTATGAAATGCTGAGTTAAAGGGCATACTAGTCGGGAATGAAGAAAAGCGTTGACAATTAAGTGCTGGCGTTCCAGCAATGGCAGCTGCTGAAGAGCTCCAAATATCCCAGTCAGTATCCCACATAACCAATTCCCGTCAGTGAGATTGGGGAATTATGGTCGCTGGACGTGATGGGTCCAGTCCCAGTAACCACATTCCGAAATCAATATATCATAGTCATGACGGAACATTTCACAAGATGGATCGAAACAGCCGCTATGCCCGGCGACGCGCAAGCACTGTGTGCAGGGTGGTAATGGAACACATCGTGGCAGATCATGGAATACTGCGAAGTATATTGACTGATCAAGGTACCTGCTTCGAAAGTGAAAAGATTCACAACTGTTTGGAGCGTTTGGGAATCAGGAAAATTCGCAAAACGCCATACCACCCTCAATCAAATGGATTGATGGAAAGAAACAATCCTACAATCAAGGAGTGGTTGGTGGCGAAAGGAGGGAGCTGGGAGGAAACACTACCACTGATTCGGTCACCCCACCGCTGTTCGCCACATGGTACAACGAAGAAGTCACCGTTTGAGTTAATGTACGAGCGCGTACCACGCCTGCCAGTCGATCAGGAGATCGGTTTACGGGGAGACCGGCGGGTGAGAATGCGTGAA
>JTDE01006214.1:5990-18796 GCA_014338405.1 Paragonimus skrjabini miyazakii
ATGTTGAATCTTCCACCTACAAGCTTTTACCACCGTCAGTTATCTTGATTCATAACTCTCTCTTTTTATCTAGTTCTGTTTTCGTGAGGAGTTGACAGCACAAATGAGTTTTCCTAAACTTATATGCTATTTCGTAATTGAAACGCAGGTCATATTCTTTTGAAACCACGAGCCGGACAATTTTGCTTGTCGATCCTCGCGTTAAGTGGTCATGATGCTGTGTTGAAAATGCTATCTAACTCAGGCGTTACTGTTTCAGATGAGGTATTCACCATACTTGCCACTGTTCCACATGTTCAGTGTGACAGTATCTTTTGCAAGCACATTTGCCGACCACGGTGAAACATTTCACAGCGAATGCACACGGGCAGGTGAGCAAACTATCTCTTGGGAGACATTGTGCTGTTCATTGTGCAAGAGAACGAATATTATATGTTGTTTTCGCTCGTTTTTCTTCTTTTACTCACCCTGACTTAAACGAGTTTCATTGTAGTTCATATTATGAAAGTGTGTGTCGCGAGTTTATATTCTTCGACAAGTATATCAGCTCAAGGTGAACTAAGTAAGATTCAGAAGAGTGATATCAAACTGTGTAGCTTCTTATCGAAGACATTTCTGATATCAGGTTGGATAACTGGATTGATTCTGGTAAAGAGACAACAGAACTCACTGATGAAAAGATTTTTTGCCAGAATATCCAACTCTGTTGTTTAGAAGCCACATGATATCGTTATCCACTCACGTGTTTAGAGCTTATTGGACGTAATTTTCGTAATCATCATCTGCCTCATTTTTCAGTGGATGCCAGTGAACTACGTGATTTTAGTCCTTCACATAACACCGTTTATTATTGTACTAACCGAAGCTCAACGGTTTAATTGGTTCACTTGCTCCGTGAAGAGCTTGTGTATTAGCAGCTGAAGGACAGATAAACAGTTTAGCTTTAACAATACGTCGAAATTAAGCGTCAGTTTCAAACTGAGGACGATTAGTGAATTGGAAAGTGCTGGTGTGCACTCTAACTGAGGTGATTAAATGTTACAACAAAGGCTCTAGATTCCGTCCAATAATTTCAGTGCACTGGTTAGACCGGTGATATTGATGTTTATGACGTCCTTATTCGGAGTGCTCTGCGGTGTCATTGTGATCCTTAGTTTGACAGTGGCACGAGGTTGTGAGGTGTAGGTCATAAACATAACTACTTCATCCACAGGAGTTAGTCCGAAGACCGTTCAACTAGTCTACTTCGAGTGACCTATGTGTGAGGCTGTGTCGTCCGACCACTTATGTACAGATTTCATATAAAGGATGCCCCATCTTGAAAGGAGTTCCATACATGTGTTTCCATTCATCATTCTTTAGAAAAATGAGGCCTCACAAGAGCACTTTATGATTAATGGTGTGGTGTGAGTGCGGGTTCTGCTGTCTTCTTATTAACAATAGTTGCTGGATATTAGCACCATGGTATCAGTCGTACGCCAGTAAACGCTTTTGCTGATAATATTTCTTACGGAACTGCAGTTTGAAAGCATTTGTACAATTGAAATCCTATGCGGACACTACCCGGTAAGCAGATATTTTTTTCGCAGGTATTTATTGAGGTAGCTTACTGCTGGAAATTTACTGATTTGGACGTATGTCTATATCCAGGTCTCCCATAGTTGTTCTTTATCGCGTTGGCGGAGGCTACCTTTCAAAACCGGGACCTATTTCGAGAACGCGCTATTCAATTTTCAACAGTGGATTTCCTTTTCCGTGTGTGATGACGCTTGGACACATTGCACTTACTACACTAACCCGATCCAGTTGAATTCAACAGGACCAAACTTGTGTATTCTAATCTGTAAATTCCAACATTTATTAAGTATGCGTTGTTCATTAGTTTGCCGAATTTATGTATTCGTTTATGACCCAGGAAGAACAGTTGGGCAGGTACAAGCTGATCACGGTATCCTCAAGTGAACAGTGCGCCACTGCAGTTCATGCATATGCTCTGTTCTGGTTGAACATACGTAGCCACTGGACATGACAACTTTACTGAACAATGATCCTTGCAAATAGTTAGTCCCACTGACAACCACCGAAGCGATTAACAACCGTTTCCATCTTGTACGTGTACGCTAATGTTGGATCAGCACGATTCCCTGGTTCTGTTCGTATATAATTGTGACGCTGTTGTCTCCATATATATTGAGAATGTAGTTGACCCCATTTGAGCCTTTCTTGTTCGCTATGGCAACAATGTTCCATTTAAACGTTATGTAGTTGATCTGATGGTGAACAGCTGAAAATGTGCTTATTCGCCACATCGTTTTTTGGTAGCTAAAATTAGTCACGGGGGCTTTTCGATTATTACACTTCAAGCTAGCTATTTTAAAACGTTTAACAAAATCATTCGTTCTTATTCAAGTCAATGAAATGCATGCTCTCAGTATTGTTTCTTTGTTTGGTCGGCTCCAACGAAGTTAACCTTGGGATAGTGTTAGCCGTCGAGCTGGTATAAGCAGAACTATATTTGGATAAAGTAATTTATTTGTCACTAATCATCCGCACCGACTAGATTGGCGCGTTTGCCATTTTGAATACAGTTTGACTATGCTCAGTCGAACCGTAAAGATGACGAGTCCGAATGGTCAGTTAAAGAATTCAAGAACTATTTCTCACCGAACGCAGAAATGACCTTAGAACGCAACTTGACTCCGTGTCCGGATCTCTTCTCACCAAAGATGCATGAGAGAGTTTGATATCAGAACAAAGCGAAATCGTACGATCGCATACTCTTCATCCAAGTATGTATTCTAATGAGACAGTCCTGTCTGGATCTAACTCACTTATATTTAGCAGCTATGTGGCCCATCTGGGACCAGGTTTAATTCGGTGATATTCAGCAAGCTTACTATCTGAACGAAGACGGTTTGTGGATCTATCTGATTCAGAGTGTAGACATTGTAGGCATTCATAGTTACTCATATTCCAATACTGAACAATGGACGATGGAAAACGGCGACTGATTGACAGGAGATTGGACAGACCTGGACAGAATTGCTACGATTAGCTATCTGTTTCGATATTTGAAAAATGGTTATTAGGATTCTTGTTTAAGATGGATCCAACAGGTAAATTATATAGGACAGCGAGGTGGAAATCAGTAGCAACATGTTTCCGCCTATCAACCACGGCAGATAGTATGATGCGATTTATATCAGACAGCAGATGCAATGTGGAATTGGTACTCCTGCGAGTATTACATTTGTATTTGTCCTGAGGTATAGGTAAGCAGTACCGGGCCAGACTGAGAAAGGTTAAGGGATTATAACGACAATCTTAGACCCGAAAAGGCAACGGATGTGCAATATTGCAGTAGTTATGGGACCACTTCCTGTAAAAGGTGCCCGTCTACCATCTACTTTCATTGTGAGCGAGCAGGAGACTGTAGCTCGTCAGTTCTTCATCCGCTGGCCTGTCTGACATAAGTGACGCTGTCTAGGTGATGATCACACTATTCAGTTTGTCCTAACAGGTCATTGAGCTGCACAAACAGTCACAGAACATCAAGATCCATTTTGGCTGTTATAGAACTTTAAGAAGTTCAAAAATGCGACAATCGAAGTAACATTTGTGGTAACGATGTTTATTCAGTCCATTAACGCGAATCTAAATAGAATTTGGAAATCAATTCGTTGCGTGGTGTAATCTCACGTAGTAACGAGACGCTGCAAATTTCTGAGCGAATAGTTTATTTGAAACACTGGGTTCTCTTCAATAACTTCATCAGCGCAGAAAGAAGACATATGTTGCGATATGCCAACATTTCGTTTACTCTCAACAGTCGCAAACGTAAAACATGTAATTTATATGACAGACAATTAGAATAGTTTATGTTACTGATAATTTATAAGTAGTTCAACGTTTCCGTTACTTCCATAGCTTCAACATGTAGAGGGTGACCAACGCGTTTTCGAGGTCTCATCATCAGAGCAATACATGCTTATAGGTAAAGCTGTACGTATAGGTTCTCTGCACAGTCTGATGGTGTTGGGTCTGGTTTTTATTTGCACGGCCCAAAACTGGCATATGTCACAAATGTTAGGTTAATGGTTGGTGGATCATTGTCCATATGAGCGTAAGAGCTCGAAAGAACAACATTTGTGTGCACAGCTTTGAATTGCATAATCGAGTGTCAGTCCCTCCAGTCGTTGCCAAACGACGCTGTTGAGTTGATTTCATATGGCTCATTGAAACTTTGTAGACCTCCTTGAACGATCCACCCCGTTTAATTGTGCGATTCGCGTCTGCCAAATTGGCGACAATCGACTTACTTAGACTAGTTCTTAATCAGGCCGAATGATTCTCTCCTATAATTCTGAACCCTGATCTCCTCGTACGCCCAATATATTTTTCTGTACAACAGCAGTTAAGTGGGTACACGGGTCTGTTTCTGAACATGGACAGGCAACTTGTCATTCAGACCAAGAAGAATTAGTGGGTTAGTGGTGAATTATAAACGAAACGTGGATGCTGGAAACGTTCGACGCGGTGCATTGTATACATGGCGACTAAGTAGCTTTACGAATGCACCAGCGTTATGGAAGAAATTGATAGAAATGGCCTCCTTCACCACTGTCGTCATTTAATTCGTCAAGATCAATCAAGATCAGTTTATCTGGACAGTCGTTTCCACTAGTCGTATTGGAGATAAATCTCAACTGACAGTCAGTCATGTTGTTCGAACAGACTTTTCTTCCTCTCTCACTGAGACAACCAACTAAATTCAGTGTTTGTTTGATCGACACAAAACTGTTAAGCTTCGTGTACTGTCCGCCCCACGGTGACTTGCGTTACACAGCCAGGTTTAACTGACCATCATTCCGCCTGGTTATGTTTACCCCGGAAACAGTGTATAGCTTTGTTCGACTCAACCTTCAGCGTGAAGTGAATCGATCTGTGTGTTTCGGGGAAGGCGATGAGAACTGTGGACATCTGTGATGGAGTATCGACGATAGCGAAAACGGCGTCCACGTATCGGCGGAAAACCGAGCTGTTCGTTTTCCATATAGAAATCGGAGTGCAACGGATCCAATGAAGATCAAGTAGTTTACTGTCTGCTTTGTGATCAAAGCTTTATTAAGATTGAATTGGATTCTTTCACAAGGGCCGTTGAGATGCAGATATTAATGTCTAATCTATGAATATACTCACAGATGTATGTGATGGCATCGGGTGAGTGGAAAATAAAATGAGTGTGTAACTGAATCGACAAGCTTTTCAGTTAAATCCTCCTTCAGTTTTGTTAGAAGTAGATTAGTAAATGACCGGTTTTGATCGCAACGAATTAGCATGCAGACCGAGTTTCTAATGTATGAGACCACTATTTGCCTCAGTTGCTTATCAGGACATGGCCACGTGGAAAATGGTTGATGATAGAAGTGCTACAACATGATGGATCGCCTCACTGATGCTATACTGAACCACTCATATGTTGAGTCAGTGGATATGAATATAGCGTCTTTATTGATGATCACTGGTGAATCTGACAAGCAGCTTGAACGGTGTTCATGAAACACTAAACAACCGTAATTAACAGGAGTATTCACGGACAAAATAGCTATTGTATAAAGACATACCGAAGACGATACGTTATGCTTGAGCGATGTTTTTAAACAGACTCCAACGAGATGTTTGTATCAAATATTCCACCATTTCCCTAAAACGTGAAGACGTCAATACTCTCATAACAAGGTCCTGAAACCACTGTGTATGAACGTTCAGCATTGTCCGTGCCATGCTATTTTGCATTCTGACTTGGTTCTCAATCTCACCCTCAAAACCATTGATTTTTATCGTTCGGCAAATCTCACAAAATCTGTCAATTTTCGTTCGGTTGCCGAGTCGGTCGCATTGACATGATAGGATGGAAGCCGAAGGTTCGAATTTCGGATCACATCTCAAAATGAGTGGGCTAACCGAAACGTTTAGCTGAATGCGAATGCTGCAATCAAGAGTGGGTGTTGCTCACTTTTGAAATAGATGAAACTGTTGCAAATGGTTGTTGTTTCTCTACCAACCTATAAGCATCACATCCGTGCTGTTTGCACGCAGACAATTGATGAATACCGTGTGATCAGCATCGGTTTCCAGTTGCTCTGCAGCACAGCGAACAATATCAAGTGGTCAACCAGGTAATCTGTATCCCAATCGCGTTTGGCAACCAAGGTCGCCACACTCCAGCTTAGTCAATGTGCTGTTAGTCTTTGTTGCTCCAACGTACTCCATAGCCGCATAGGACTGTGATTCGGTATTCTCTGCCGTAAATTCCGGTCCATCCCACCAAAATGCATATCATCGCAATTTCATGTGAATTGATAAATTCACGGTGCTGCTTTGATTTTGTCCCGCCAGAATAATGAGAGGGTGGTGAATTGTAGCCCATTGTTTTCACCACATTCTCAATTGCGTCTGAATGTGATTGACAGCAGTGCATATTGGAAAACATCGGACATCAAGCGTATTCGTGATGATTTTGCATTCAAACATGAAACATCCAGTGCCTGTTTATTAATTCTAACACGGTTTTGATCCGAAATTCAAGGTACTGGAGAGTGTTGTGAGAATGAAGCGGTGTATAATGCAAATGTTGAAACAAATCCATATCGTCGTTAACAACTTATTCACTGAGTGTGTACAACTGTGGTAATGACACTGTAAAAGTTGATGTGATATTTCGGTCATTGGTCTGATCACAACAATGACTGTAAGTGGTCCAACCAAGAATTTCATGTCACGAAATCTGATACGATGTCTGTCTAACCAGAACATAAATCTATTCTCGTGAACGCCTACTATACTTATCTGAATAGCAATGTACCATGGTGCAACTTATTGAAGCATGAACACTTAGACGCTATAAGAGAGTTGCAATCCAACCAGCATATTTTAATCATGAAGCCTGACAAAGGAGCGAGAATATTTTTACTAGACAAGACTTATTACCTTGCTAAAATATCGTCGATTCTATCGGATAGCTCAAAGTTTCAGAAAACGGAAAATGATAAGGACAAAGCGACAGCAATAGAGAAAAAATTATCCAAGTTACCGCGTCACATGAAACAGGCAAACATTATCGATGCTTCAACTTTCGAGCGTATCAGACCTACGGGAACGGTCATTCCACATTTGCACGGTGTTCCCAAAGTTCATAATGATAGATTACCATTAAGATCGATCCTAGACATGTACAATTCGCCGTATCATGCTTCAGTACAGTGGCTAGTGGAAATATTAGAACCGATCAAATCACGACTAACTCCTTTTAGCTTAAAAGACACCTTCGACTTTGTAGACTCAATCAATTCAGCGAATATCGGGAATGACAACATGTTGTCTTTGGATGTGACTTCTCTGTTCACTCATGATCCCTTGCAAGAAAGAATTGACTATTTATGCGCCTAGATCGAGAACAATCAGATTGATATCGGAATTACACGGGGGATAATTGAAAAAAACTATTGTTGCTTTGCATTTATAATGTTCAATTTCTATTCAGTGGAGAGTTATACAAACAGAAAGATGGAGTAGCAATGAGTCCACCTCTAGGTCCGCCACTCGTAGATATATATGGCCAAAAAAGAGAGCAGTGAACTCAGTCACATCGTAACTAAGTGCAAGCGTTATGTGGATGATATTTTTTGTCTTCTTCCAAACGATGATGATCCCCAAGTCATACTGGATGAGTTTAACAAAACACACCCGTATATAAAGTTTGTCGTCGAGCTAGAACATCACAACAGACTCTCAGTCTTTGACGTCGCGTTGCTTCATCGATCAGAGGAAACATTTCAAAGATCGATACATAGGAAAAAGACGTGGACGGGTCAATACACACATTTTCACAGTTTTGTCCTGTTGACGTACAAAAGAAATTTGGTACGTTGTCTGTTGAACAGAATGCAAAAGATCTATACATCGGACACTCTCCAAGACAAAGTAAGACATATTCAAGAAACTCTCACTGGAAGTGGATATCCTGAGAGATTCATAGACAGAAATCTGCATTCCAGTACGAAACTTGAACTCGTACAGACAGCGGAGAAAAATTCGGTTTTCATCTGCCTCTCTTACAGAAGTGAGGCTAACGGTGAAATTGTTAGTCGTAGACTTTCAAACGCGGTCGAGAGTGCCTACCCTTCAGCGAGACTTATCGTGTCGTTGGACACCTGCCCGGTACTGGTGCCACGCTTTAAGGATAGTTTGCCCAAGTTCTCTTCGTCTTTCTGTATCTAATCTCTCACCTGTTTTTGTCAAGCAGGTTACGTTGGGAGGACCACAAGGTGGCTATCGGAGAGGATTCGTGAGCACCTACCGAAATAGTTTCGTAACGGTTCGAGAAAGCGATTGGCTCCCATTTACTTGACATTGACCATCAAATAAATCCGGATAAAGGTTCGTCGATCCTGCTCCCCAGCTGTCAGAGTGCGATTGTTATCATCGACCGAGGCTATTGCTATCAGACTCCACAACCCTTGTCTATGTGCCCCAAAAACAATTTGTACAAAAAGTTCGCCTCCTCTGGCCAAACATTCCCCATCCACTTGAAACCCGAGCAAACGTGAACCACTCGACTGTGATGAACGCATGTCTCATGACAGGCATGTGTAACAACACATTCACCCACCCTCCCCCAGTAGACTGCAATCCGCTTCACTCTTGTGATTTTTTCATTGATGGCCTATTTGACACGCTATAATTTATATATATAACTCGCATTTATTCTGTGAAATTGTAATGGCTTGATGAGAATTACGGAAAAGGGCTGTTTGCAAAAATTGACTTCTTATAACCGGAAAATGACTGTTAACTCGATTGTTTTCATCAAACAAAAATATCGGATAAGATCGAATCAGTCTGTTGGATCTGACTCCGATTAGATTGACAGACTAGTTCGAATCGAAACAAAATTATATATATATATATATATATATATATATCCCTCTAGCGCTTAATCTTCACTAATCTTTCACCAACAAAAGTCACTCTGTTCGAACACCACATTAACCGTTTGTTTAAATGAACTTAGTTCCGTCTTATCTTCCTCAATTGGCGATCGACCACCCTGACCAAGTTTAGTAATGAAATAATGGACCTCAGTAGAAGTTAATGTATACGCATGGTGACATTAAATAGATAAGAACACCCAACTCGATTGTTGATGTGATGGAATATTTTCCTCGATAGTCCAATGACCTTCACCAACTGAAAGACGATTGAGATAGAAGTATGTATGTAAATACCTCATTTTATGGGTCACAGAGGTGGTGTAGACAATGTTTATGATTGATGTCCAATAGTTCACTCCACAGCGTTGTGGAATGAATAGCAGTTGCTACGTGTCTGTGTTGATACGCCATAAAAATATCAGCAAGTACCAGCCTCAGTGGACTTCCCATCGCTACACCATCGATTTGCCGGCAAAAAATGAATATTCATAATACACAGCTTACGAATTCCAAACAAAAGTAGTGTGAGGGATATGTTGTGCTCTGCTGCAAAATCATGAATAATCGATATCACTTCGGTTAGCGAAACATTTGTAAAGAGTGATTTTACATCAAAACATACCATTATCTTGTCTTTTATTTTGAGACCTTTAATGGAATCAACAAGTGAAAATGAGTCTTTCAGATTATGTTCAACAATCTTCCTGCGTAGTGGCTCCAGTAACCGGACGAGTCACTGGGTCAATTTATGCTACGGCGAATTGACCATTAATTGTAGGAATCTCAAAGGTATGCCAGATGTGTGGACTTTTGGTAAGCCATACATTGTGAGTATCTGGGATCCTTTGGGTGAGAGTTCATAGAAGGCTTTCTGATCAATCAGACCGCCCTTTCTTAGGTTCCGGAGACAGTTGGTGACTTCTTTTTCAACAGATATAGTGAAATCTTTCTGTTTAGCATGCAGGCGGAATTTTGTGCAGTCTGCCAGAATTTGTGACATTTTAACCATATAGTCAGTTTTATTCAGTTTGATTACACCGGAGCCCTTGTTCGGTGGTAAGGTGATAATGTTCGGATCATTCTTTGACTGTTCACAGGAATATACATACGTTCCACTCAACAGACAATTTAGTTTGATTGGTATACGTCGGTAGTGATGGGCCAAATCAACCAGCTTACCTTTGAATCAACTAGTTGCATCATTAGATGTGGGCTTTAAAGTTTTCACTTGATCACATAAAAGCTCAAACTGATCAAAACTGAGACCTACCGAGAGTGCTTCCATTTCGATTGCGTTCAGTGAAACTGAAGTTCATTTTAGCAACTGACCTAGGCTGTTTTGTAGCAACTTGTCTGTTCGTGGATCATTGTGTAGTAAGAGTTGTTCGTCACGTAATGAAAAGGCTGTAGATGATGAACGATGTAATTATCGTATCTAGAATTTCATAGGGTCTAGACCGACGAAATGGAATTGAGTGATTGATTACAATTCAACTGAATACTCCGAATTGATAAACGACATTATCGCCAATTTGATTTAAGTATTCCAACTGACACGTATTGTTAAAAGTCATCGTCTGTTTGAACAGGTTCAAATTATGGTGAATTTTTTTTTGAATACCAGTAATTAAAATGGCGTGTGATGGTAGACCAGATGACATCTATCGAGTTACACTCAATTAGAAGTAGATGTTGTGTGGCTGGTGTAGCTAAAAGCTTCTCCTCGTGAAATACGATTTTCATCTAACTTGTTTGCTAGTCGGGAAAAAAAGACACCGAAATGAAGCAATTTTTCTAACCTGCTTCTGATTATGACTGACGATCTCCTTCTAATAGGCAACAGATTACTTACTTCACTTGTGGAATTCGATTTAACGTCTTGCACCATGTTGTCTAAGGTGTATCGCGTAGCGGATATTTTCTTCAGGCACTTGCTTGATATCTTACACTATTTTGAACCTTACATAGTGCTGCCTTGGCTAGGAGTATTGCAGGTCGCTGTTAGATAGAGCGCACCTTGGTTCACATCCATTCTTAAACGTCGATTTGGAGTAATTTGGTCCTATGAGACTGAAAAGAAGTCGTGTAATTGAAAAGAAATATGGTGGTATACAGGTGTGCTTAAAATCAAGGACAGTTCACATAGACGCGACACAACCCCCACACATCGACTGGTTTCTCATGCTGTCGATACGGTTTATCTGGAAATGGAGTGATCTTAGAACGAGATGTACGCCATATGTGCCTTTTTGGGGTTATCGTGAATGAATTGCTGAGTATTTGGAATAAAAATTTCAGTTGGAACGCAATTCAGACGGTTCGTGTATCACTGTTTGTAAACGAGTCGTCATACGCTGTTAATAGAAGAAAGTGTTAGACATCTCGGCTGCGCCAAAGGTGTGTGGTTGAAGAACGGCATTCATCCAAAAACGTAGTATATTTCTGTGTTCAAATAAGTGGCCATGTATTCTGAGTGATCCAGATTAGTTAGGCAGTAGATGCGCAAGACGGGTTCAATATCACCCACATTTAATGAAGAGCTTCAACAGGTAGTGCACTACCTGGATTCCGAATTCGTTAATGAATTCCTCTTGAACCTTTCTCAGGCTCAATAATTGGCACTTCATTCATTTTTTATTTATTTCCTACTAAATTTTCAAAATGTAATTAACTGGACTTGAATGTTAATGCGGGTTTACACTGTGAACTTCTCATTGTAAATTCCGTTCAATTTTACGCAGTAAATGTTTACTCATGCAACATGTTTTTTTGTTGCGACATCTACTATTTCCGATAAACAATGTCAGGCAAGTTACCGTCCCTACGTTAATGGCATAACTTAGGGTTGCATTTGATTTGTAGTAAAATGTTTTGCCCTTGCCCTGGATGATTTTGTATTGAACTCATTAACGGCCAGAACGGTTTTTGTGTTGTTTGAGTGGCCCTAATGTGACAGAAACTCGATTGATTGTTAACCTTTAATACTGGTGACTTCGATCCCAGTTAGGTGAACAAAACAATCGACAACAATCGATGTTACACAGGTCAAAATACAAACCAAGAAGTTTTCCTTGTATGATCAGTCGATCGCGTTCAATGCTCGTGATCACTGTCCTGAAATTCGTCCTGACATTTCTCATTCAGAGAGTCACCAGTAAGTTTGCTTCTTCATTCACCTAGGCTCGCGCGCTTACATTTGTAGACGTGTGATAAATTATGTGTATCTGGTCGTAATATTCCTCCTTTTCTTTGGTTTAGGTGAAGGACGTTAGAAAGTGACTAATACTTCCCTGTACAAGACGTTCTGCGGTCTTGGGTTGTTCATGGATAGTCTTGTGGATGGTCACAGTTTATTAATGCCAGTTCCGGATTCCAATGAATACCGGGCAGCATTCTTCGTGGATCACGGCGCGGTGTATGAATTGTCATCCATTCATCTCCATAGTCAAAATTGTCCACACACGGCTGAGTTCGAACAGAGTTCGCTGTCATCTTAAGACTACATTTTTGCATATAACTACTTTGGTCATTCTCAATGTGTAATGCTCTAGAACTTGAACGGATGAAGAGTATAGCGAAGGAAGTGAAAGAGGATTATTGGTTTTAACGCAAATGAACTGGGTGTTTGACGTGGCAGTCAGGCGTCTGCAAACAGTCGATTGACGTTAGACAGAACAGCCTACCGTTGACTTTGTAGAGTCCGTTACCGTTTTGCTCTCTTAATGCACCCTGTTCTTCATACCTGTTACGTTCATGATTCATATAATCTACTTGTCTATTGTTTGAATGATTACACACTTCGTCCTCGCGCGC
>JTDE01006214.1:24119-36163 GCA_014338405.1 Paragonimus skrjabini miyazakii
GTGAGATTGAAGCATTCGGAAGGAAGATCAGAGATGCTTACGTTCCCCCAACACACAGACTTGGTATTCAGGCAAGAAATACTATCCAAAATAAGGCAATCCGATTCTTATTTGTCAAACACTGCAGAATCCTTCAAGTGACTGAATTTTTCAAATGAATGTTCATGTTCGAATCGAATTTCGAGAAATGTGATTATTTCAAATTGAACACCAACCACATTCGACCACAGTCGTTGCATTCAGTGAGTCTTTCGGCCGGTCCACTATGTAAAGAATCACGAGACTTGAGTTTCGAGCTTATTAGAGCTCATCATCTGTGCATATTCCTGTCCGAGCCGGAATTTACACTCCGGGTCTCATGTATGTGAGACTAGCGCGTCAACCAAGAAACCAATAACCGCACACCAGGCGTGATCAATCAATCATATCCAAACCATATACTTTGCTCAATTGGTTCCACAAAATCCATGAATTCAACTTTACTAGGAATTTTGTAATCGCGGGGTTATTGATTGTCGGGACAGTTACTGCGTCTTCAGTCGAAACGATCCGACAGTTTGAACATTATTCATACAAAGTTGCGGTTGAGCGTTTAGATATGATTGATAAGCCACGCCATGTGTGAGGTTACTGGCGTTGTGGTTAACACGAAAGTATCACAAACACGAGGGTCGGAGTGGAAATTCCGGCTCGGACAACAATATGTACCATTGGTGTGCTCTGAGGACAGAGAATCTATCGGTATTACACATGAAATTAAACATAACCTTCAACCGTATAAGGTTACCTTCATAAGTGGCAGTGAGGTGACAGGTAACATCTTCATACCACTAGTTCACTCGTTTCTGTTGATCATATCAGCCTACGAATTTGGAGTCACTCCCGGTCTAAATGAAGAAGACATGGAACAGCTTGTGACGGACTGGAATGAAAACAAATACTTCGGTGTTCAGTTGGCTTACTACAACATTCTGTGCCACCATTTCTCACATGGTCTGGTGGGGAATGCGCTAACCACTGCGTTCGCTGACGGTGTACACTTGGCGAACGAGCAGGAGAAAGTGAATTACTGGGTTGAGCTGATTAGTCTCAAGGCTGCTTACGACCTTGTTCCATTCCATCCACTCTACCATTTTCTGTAAATCAGCTCGAAATCTGATTAGAAGGTATGTTGCAACAGACAATGTTCGTAACCTGCAAAATGTGGTCAACCGTGCACATCAACTGATGACTGTACTGTACTGTACATCAACATCCGTCTACCCTGGAGAGTTAGTATCTATAACGAAAACATTGTTTCAATCTTTCGTCTACTGAATCGGTTGGCCAACCATTCTGAAGATGCTACATGATCTGCTGTAACAATGCATGTTTTTTAGTTGCCACTTTTACCATTTCAACAAATACCGTTAGGCTAAAGAGAGGGTCTGGAATATTCTATAAATGTCGTCAATCGATCACATTGACGAAATGGTTGTGCACCCATTGAGCATTGTGACTGTCCGTTCTGTCGCATCTGCATGTCGATGACTCGACGTTTTCTGAAACTGGATTCCCAAGTGGTATCCTAGTAGTGTTGTGATCCAAGAACGCGGATGGTGCAAGGGATGCTTATTCAGAAAACTAATACATAAGTTATGGGCTTCGACATTACTAGAAACAAAAACACTCATCTGCGTACTACACCGGTTTCGGAACATCATGATTTCCTTGGATGCCAGTGCTCATTTCCTTGATGTACCAAGAATCATATCATGCCGCGCTGCATTCCAATGCTTTTTCGATTGTTTTTCTCATGGTTACTTCAATGTCAAAATCCATGCTTCTACTGCACTGCTAAATAGTAGTCGTGTGAGTACTACAGTGCGTTCGCTCATCCTCACTGCAGTAGCATCGTAGCTAATCGCTGTAATCATTTGACGATGTGAATTGGAATATCTATATTGGATTTTTGAAGTTCATTTGGTATTCTTGCTGTTTAATGTTTGGTACGATACGGAACGTTGAATTCCTTAAAGCATGTTCTGTCTCAGAAGAGACCCAATTGCGAAAAATCTAAATTTCGACTGCATTCGAACCAGCGACAGAAACAGTGACTCATGTTTTGTTTGTTTGTTGAAATATGATCCTGAATATAACTTTTGCCATTTGCTATGTGCAATGGACAACAATGATGAACCATGTACCTTGAATGCACATACAAAATACCTCTTCTCTTCATTTCCATAACCAAATTTACTTAAGTAATAAACATTTCCTTCTTGTTACCATCTATACCCGATTGTTTTAATGAACCCACTTCCCGTTGACTGGTGGCCAGTTGTGAACTCTTATTTAGTTGCTCCATTTTGGACGCCTTCTCCTAATGGAAAATTCGAGTATCTGATTTGTTATGTCCGTACTACGCATTGAAGTGAGAATTGAAGTAAAGCAGGAGGAACCTTGTGTATCCTGGCTGAGCCAGCATGCAAGTGAATTACATGTAACAATGACTACAGTTTAAAGCGAACGGATCGATGAACTAATAACAAGCCGATAAGAAGAGGCACGTTAGCCAGAGTGCTCACGGGACCTTTGCAATCGGCAGCTGTGACACGGGACGGTTCACGTGGGTGAGCGATTGTGTGCGTGTGTGTACATGCACATGCAGGAACGTAACATAGATGAACCGTACACTTCCCCCCGTTAAAAAAAGAAAATATCGTAATTATGATCGCCTATAGGAATTTATCTGAAACCCCTGGATAGGGGGACATGTGCGTCTTGAATGTCTTCTTTCAGGACTGCTCTCCGGTGGCGGTACATTAGGTTGTTCAGGTTCAGGCGATTTTGCTTTTGATAAAGAAAATATATCAACTAGTATATCTAGCGGTAGTTCATACTCGTTGCTTACGTACTTGTCATCTGTCGTTTATCTGCGTTTGATATGATTGACATGTCTTCTGCTTGTGCCTGCCTGACTGTCCACTAACTGCAGTACCTCGTTCTCAGTATCTCGTTCTCACGGTTCCTCGGATCCACGGGTTAGCTTGCTATCTGAAGTCACGAATATGCACCAAATCACCAGGGAGAAATACGCGCATACGAGTCCCATGGTGCCAATTGAATTGATTTTCCATTCTGTGATTATGTTTGTTCGAAACGGTTGATTGGAGCATGGCATCTTCTGCATCTTCCGTCCCAGGAATGCTTCTGCTGGTGATTGGTTGTTAAGCAGTACTTGATTTGGCGTTGATCGATATGTTCACAGAAATGTGTCTAACATTTCTCATACAAGCTGTCCTCCTCGTAGTTTTGTCAAACTCCTTTTGGACGTGTCAACAAACCGTTCAGCTTGTTCATTCGATTGAGTGTGATAAACGGGACTACGCGTGTGTTGCACGCCCAATGAACGACAAGAAATAGAGAAATCACCCGACGTAAACTGTGGTCCATTATGGCTAACAATCGTTTCAGCTACCCCAAACTGTGCGAACTAGTAGTTGAGACACTGTGTTATGGAAGTTGTCGTTTGATTCCTTAACATAAAAATTTTGAGAGCGAGGCAACATTAATAAGATAATACTGATTATCAATGGGCTCTGTATAGTCAACATGTATACCTGCGCCAGGAGGAGGAGAGATCGGTCATGAATAGAGGTCCACTTTGACAGGAGCCTTAGCAACCTTGGCACAGTTATTACACCCGCGTACTAGATGTTCAATATCTTGAGCTATATTAGGCCAATAAGCGTAACAACGTTCGACGGATTTCATTCGCACGATTCCAGGGTGGCCTCAGTGTAACTGTTTTAGAACTCTGTTTTGAAGCGTACGTATTACCATTATTTTGTCCCCGAACACCAAAAGACCATCGACTTGCGTTAAACCATCATTCCAGCGGCAAAATGGTCTGAATTTGTAATAACCTGTGACCAACCACTTCGTAGGAAAAATTAAATGCGCTGAAGACAAGGGTCTGTGTGAGTATGTTTTTGTATCTCACGGAAGATGACGGGAAGGTGGCGAACGGGATCTGTGAACGTAGATTTAACTTCTGCATCGACCACCAAAGGGGAAATAACGGTATCTTCAGACGTCTCAGCAAGAAATCTGTCCGCGATGAATCCAGATAATGCGTCCGCATGTCCAAAACTGGTTGTTCTTGCATAATGAATCGTAAAGATCTATGCGATCAATATTGCTCTCCACTGTTGCAAACGATTCATTGTGTGTACTGGAATGCCCTACTTAGTGTCAAAATAGAAATCAACGGTTTGTGATCGGTGCATAATGTAAATGTTTGACCATGCAGCATTTTATGGAACATTTTGGCCGAAAAAATAATAGCTAATCCTTCCTCTTTAATTTGGCTGTAGTTTCTTTCCGCTAGAGTCAACGTGCGTGAAACGTGACTAACCGCGTTTTGGCTACCGGAGGAAAAGCTATGCAACAAAACTGTTCCGATTCGATAATCTGAGGCATCAGCTGCTGCAACAATTGATAATCTAGGATCAGAATGTGCTAACGCAATGTCCGACGATAACACACTTTTGATTCGCTCAACAGCTGATGGGCAAGCATCAGATCATACCCATTTAGCATTGTGTTCCAAAAGTCCATTTGAGGGTGTCCGTAAAACATGCATATTTGTTACAAAATTATTGTAGTGGTGGACAAGACTTGAAAATGACTGCAACGTGACTTTGTTTGATGAGGCCGGTAGGTATTCAACAGCCTCTATTTTCGACCGATCTGGGAGATGGCTATTCCCGCCAACGATTGATCCAAGATAGGCAATGTGATGCATGAAAATTGAACAGTTTTCAATGCGAGGGCTGCTGAGAACTTCATCTGAATGTACGCGATGAATATCAGTAGTAGTAGGGCTTGCGATGATGATATCGATTATGTAGGCCAAAGCGTATGTCAGTCCATTCAACATGGTATACGTAATCTGTTGAAAAATAGCTGGGGCACATTTCACGCCAACTGTCAACCTGTTATACTGATATAGCCCTCGATGTGTGTTGATGGTGAGATACTGCTTACTTGAGTTGTTAACTTCGACCTGAAGGTAAACATCAGAAAGGTCAATTTTGGAAGACACTTTGAAGCCAGTTAGTTGTGTGAACAAATCTTCAGGTATAGGTAACGGGTATTGATGTGTTTGTAGCACATTATCAACTCAGCAGAAATTCACCGCAAATGCAAACTGTGCCATTTGCCTTTTTGGTAACAACTGTAGGAGTTGCCCACGCTGAGTAGTTGACCTTTGTTAAAACACCCAACTGTTCCAATCTGTCTAACTCTGAGTCAATTCGAGTTATCGCAGCTTGCGGTGCCGGTCTTCTGGACCGAAAACTTGGTTTGCAATCCGGAGTAACGAACAAAATTGCCTTCGCTGCAGTGCATAAACCGAGATCAGTGTAGAAAATCTGTGCATGTTTGGTTTGTAATTCTACTAGGATGTTATTGCACACCTCAGCACCTTCTGAAGAGCCGGATAATGGAGACAACTGGGCAGGTGATACATCACAGAAAGAGCTAACGGGAACATCCCTCAAGTGTAATTGTCTTATCCAATCAATTCCTAAAAAATTAAAATCATTTTAGTCTGCGATATAACACGTACCGGTGCAATGTAAATCGTGAAGTATGAACTCATATTTGATTTCCTCCATAAATGCGATTGGGTGGCCAGATGCATTACGCGCAATACGTCCTGAGGGTTGGCAAGTGGGTTCCTCAATTTTTTGCCATGCTGATCGAGAAATTATGGTTACATCCGACGCAGTATCGATTTGTTATGTTACCAGAAAATTATCGATCAAAATAGTTCGATATTTGCGCGAATAATAATTGGCATTATCAGATGTGGAAAGTATGACATTTGACTGCCTTCTAAAGCGCTTCTGGAACTGATTTCTACCAGATGTAAAACAACGACCTTCACTACAGTGCCAACAGCCCGATGGCAGTCGTTGCCAACTCGTGTTTCTTGACTTACTGCTTACATGTGATTGCGTTCTTGTGACTTTTTCAACCAGTGTCATATCGTGTGTCCCTGACGGCTGTAGCATTTGGGAATCACTCTTCAGATTTACCAGTCACAAATATTCAAAAGTCAGCTCCTACAAGGAGAAGGATCGTGTTGAATCGAAGTTCGCCAATAAAATGGTTTGGGTGTCAGCATCTGCTGCTGTTGTGAGGCCAGAAACAAAAGTCAATGACTTTAATTGATCATCTGATATCTTTTACAACTGAAATCTTTCATATTCTCTGTTCACTCTTCCCGAGTATGACACAATATCTTCCTCCGGTTGCCGTGCGATTTTTAAACTATTGTAACGCATATTAAAAAGTGATGTGCATCCTCGAAATATAGTTGAAAGTATGGAGATGGGTTCATGCAAACTGTAGTCTCGAGTGTGATTTGGTAGAACGAAATTGTAATACTGAGTATTTCCAATGGCACCTAATTTCTGCATCCGTAGGCGCACTTTAGCTGGCTTCTCCAACTTTGCACCATCAACAACAAATATATCTTCATAACATCTGTACCACGAAGTAAAGGTTATTCCACCTTCGGAATCATACATAAACTCCTGAATGCCACTCTTCTGGTGTTTCCTCGCAGTTGCAAGTTCGTCCCATCAAACCGAACGTGTTAATCAGCGTCATTGGAATTGTGGATTCCGCGTTACCGAGTGAAAAGTCTTGAATAACCGGGAGCAATTTAACAATCCAGTTCCGTACAAAAAGTTGACAGAACAGGCTTATGATGTATGTTTAACGTAAACGCTCGTCCCTGTAACATTTTATGGAATTTTTCAATTGTAAATATGTATGCGAGCCCTTCTTTCTCATACTGACTGAAGTTAGCTTCAGTCAAACTTGGTGTTTGCGAAACGGATCACGGCATCAGTGATGGAGAACTTGGATAACCGGTGCCAGGAACGCCTGGACTGGTTCGATTACTGCAACGCATTTGGGTTGGCCATCGAGCTGATATAAGTATAACTATATGTGAATGAAGTGATCCACTTGTCACTACTCATTCGCACCGACTAGATTCGCGCGTTTAACGTTTTGAATACAGTTGACTATGCTCAATCCAATCGTATAGACGACGAGCCGTTTAAGGTCAGTTACGGAGTTCGGGAATTATCTTTCATCGGAAGCAGAAATGACCCTGGATCTTGAGTTGCTGGAACGTAACTTCACTTCGTGTCGGGATCTCCTCTCTTCAAAGATGGATGAGAGAGATTGATATCAGAAAAAGGCGAGAACATCCAAGTATGTTTTACTACGACAGTCCTGAATGGATCTACCTCACCTATAATTAGCAGCTATGTGACCCAGCTGGGATCATTTTTGATTCGGTGACATTCAGCAAGCTTACTATCAGAACGAAGGTAGTTTGTTGACTTATCTGATTCGGGGTGTGAACATTGTAAGCATTCAAGTTTACTCATATTCCAAGACTAAGCAAGGGACGATGGAAAACGGCAACTGGTTGACAGGAGATGAGACATACCAGGACAATTATTACGATAAGTTATCAGTTTCGAAAGATGAACAATGGTTACTAGGACTGTTGGTTAGGAGGGATCCAACAGGTGAATTATATAGGACAGCGATGTGGGAATCAGTAGTAACATATTTTCGCCTATTAGGCGTTCTGTAGGTAGCGGATAGTGTGACCCAATTTATGACGTGAGACGGCAGATGCAGGGTGAAATTCCTACTGTCGTGATTATTTCACATGTATTTGTCCTGAAGTACTGCTAGGGCGTACCGTGCCAGACTGAGGAAGATTGAGGGATTCTAACGACAGTCTTAGGCCCTAAAAGGCAACGGGTGTGTAATATTGCAGTAGTTATGGGACCACTTCCGGTAACAGGTGTCCGCCCACCGTCTACTTTCGGTGTGAACAACCAGGAGACTGTAGCTCGTCAGTTCTTCATCCGCTGACCTGTCTAACATAAGTGATGCTGTCTATGTGATGATCACACAGTGCAGTTTGTCCTAACAAGTCGTTGAGCTGCGCAAATAGTCACAACACATCGGTATCTATCCTGTCGGTTAGAGAAACTCTAAGTAACAGCGGACTTAGATGAGTAGGCCGCGTACTATGGATGCATGATAGTCGTCTGGTACCCCGAGCACTCTTGCTGAAACGACGGCCGACTGGCATGTGGCGTAAGGTTGTTAAATGATAACCAGATGTACGTAAGTGACGTGAACTACGAAATGGTCAGTGGCACAATTCGGGTTCATCTCGATGTATACCCTCCTGGCTCGATACTTTAACCGAGATGGCGTGTTATGTCATCGTTTTTTCAGATTGTAAAATTTGCACAGTTCATGTAGTATGTTGGCCCGATAGTGTAATAACTCCGTTTTTTGGATGACACCTTCTCTTCAGTTACATCCCGGCTGTTTGTTTACAAGGTATAAATGCCCCGATGTTGAATGTTTGAGCATATATATGGTTATTGTGATAGATTCCCTCCGTCTCGGTTTTTTATTATATTTGGCTTGTTTATCTCTTCAAAGTTATATGGTACTTGTACATGATTGCATGCCACAGATTTTTTGCGGTTATCGTCAAGACTGGTAACCGTTATTCATTTTCCGCTCTGTACATAATATATTGTCTACTACTTCCATTGAATAACGTAATGAGTTAGTGGAAATCTACTTGATATAGCATTGGTTCTCATATACTCAACTGAACTGATATTTATGGGCAGCATAGAGATGATTCTGTAAACGGATGAAATGTGTTGTACTTTGAACAGTTCAAAATTGAAGCGATCGAAGTAACGTTTTTGATGAGGATGCTTCTATTTTCCATTCATGTGAAACTAAATAGAATTTGGAAATCAATTTGTTCCATGGTATGATCCCATGTATTAAGCGGACGCTGCAAAGTTCCAAAAGAACCGTTTATGTTACTAACAATTTACAAGTATCGATGAGTGTTCACATATGATAATTCGGCCGTGCCTAATGTGAGGTCAGTGGCGCAGTGGTAAACACGGTTGCCTTATGAACAGCGTGTCCGTGGTTCAAGTCCCGGCATTGGCGATGATATGCATTACTGACGAGCTCTAATGCGAGCAAAAGGGGCCGACTGGAAAGTCTATGGCAATGCGAGAGCTGCGATCAATTTTGGGTGACGTTCAATCTATATGAATTTATAAGTAGTTCTAGGTTTCGGTTGCACAAACGGAGACTGGGTAACTCTATGAGTGTATCATGTATATGGAAGAGATTGATGCAAATGGCACTCAGCACGCTACTGTTTTATCTGTCATATTTGTCGGAATGAATCTATGTGGACAGTCGTTCTCACGAGTAATTTGAGATATAAATTTCAGCTGACAGTCAGTCATATTGTTTGAACCGATTTTTCTTGCTCACTCGCTGAGACAACCAACTAAATTCGGTTTTTGTTTGGGCAACAGAAAACTGTTAAACTTCGTGTACTGTCCATCCCATGTTGACTTGCGTTACACAGCCAGGTTTAACTGACCATCATTCTGTCTGGTTCTGTTCACCCAGAAAATACTGTCTATGTTTGTTCGAATCAACCTTCGACGTGAAGTGAACTGATCTGTGGATTTAGGGGAAGGCGATGAGAACTGTAGACTTGTGTGATGAACTGTCGACGATGGCAAAATCAGCGTCCACGTATCGGCGACATAGTTGCCTGCCGCATATTTTGATACCGAGCTGCTCATTCCTAAGTTTTCCTTATAGAAATTGACATGCAACGGACCCAGTGAAGATCAAGTAGTTTGCCATCGGTTTTTTGGTAATAGACTAATGGTATTGGATTGGACTTTTTTCACAGGGGTCCTTGGGATGCAGATATTAATGTCTGATCTAACAATAAATGGAACAGCGATGTTGTTGAGACAGTAATATCAATCGGAACTCACTTCAACCGGTTCGTGTATCACTGTTTGTAAATGAGCCGTCGAACGCTGATACTAGGAGATGGTTTTAAATATTTAGACTGCGTCGATGGTGAGTGGCTGGAGAACGGCATTAATCCCCGAATATATTGTTGCGTTGTTTTGGTCAAATAATCGGCAATGTATTCTGAGTGGTTGTAAGCAGTTTGGCATTAGAGTTGCCAGACGGAGCCAATGTCACCCGCATTTAGTGAGGAGTTTTAACGGGTGGTGCACTGCCTGGATCCCAAATTCGTTGAAGAATTTCTCTTAAAATTTTCTGAGACCAAATAATTTGCGCTCGATTTATTTCTGTCTATTTCCTACTAAATTCTCAAAATGTAACTAACCAGAATTGAGTGTGTATATGGATTTACACTATGAACTTATCGTTGTAAGTTCTCTTCAACATTAAGCAGTAAGTGTATACACAAGCGAAATGTTTTTCTACTGAAACATCTACTAATTCCGATAAACAATATCAGGCAAGTTAACGTCCCCACGCTAATGGCGATTTTCAGTAAAATGTTATCCTCTGTCCGGGATAATTTTGTATTGAACTAATTGATAGCCAGAACGGTTTTTGTGTTGTTTGAGTGGCCCTAATGTGACAGAAACTCGATTGGTTGTTAACCTACAATACATGATTGATTTCGATCCGGGTTAGGCGTACAAAACTACTGCCAACAATCGTTGTTAAACGCGTGAAAATTCAAACTAATATATATATATATATATATATATATATATATATATATATATATATATATATATATATATATATATATAGACGGAATCACTGAAAATTATTCTATGCAAGAGAAGCTGATCGTAATCAATGCTCGTGATCACTATCCTGAAATTTATCCTGCCTTTTCTCATTCAGAAAGCCACCTGTGAGTTTGCTGTCTTATTCACCTAGGCTCATGTGCCCACGTAATTTTAGGTATGTTAATCTTTGTTGACATTTTACCGCATAAACCTGTTGATCTATGCATTCTCCTTTTCTGGTGTTTAGGTCAAGTGCGAATAAAGGAGAATAATGTTGCCTTGCGCAAAACGGTCTACGGGCTTGAGAACCTCATAGAAAACCTTGTAGACGGTAACTATTGGACAACGCCATTTCCACTTTCCAATGAATACCGGGCAGCATTCTTTGTGGATCTCGGGGCGGTGTATAAATTGTCGTCTATTCATCTATATGGTCAAGGCAATCAATATGAGGGTGAGATCGAACAGAATTCGCTGACATATTAAGACTACATTTTTGAAGATAACTAAACTGGTCATTCTCAGCGAGTTATGCCCTACAACTTGAGTAGATGGGATAAGCAGCGAACGTGTTAGTAGAGGATTGCTCATTAAAATTTAAATAAGCTAAGTTTGTGACATGAAGACAGTCCTGTGCAGACAAAACGCTTAACTTCAGGCAGGACAGAATACGATTGGTATGTCGTAGGGTTGCGCGGGTGAACTATTCTCCCTAAATGAGCAGCAGGTTTACAAACCACAGGCATATAACAACAGCGCATTTTCTTACTGAATCATTCAATCCATTTTGGGGAGGCGGGTTAGAAATCGGACAACCAGACTTGGTTTACACCTCGTTAGCTTTTTCAGGCATGTCCTGACAACTAAATTTAATGTTTCCCACAATCAAATCGAGTGTGCGTGTGTGTGTAGACTTGTAGTTGGAGTTGGTTTACACCTCGTTATTATGTCGTGGAATCTTTATTTTCCAAGGCTAGATCTTAACAATCACATGATAATGTAACATGATTCCCTGAAGCACTAGTGATATTGTAATATAACAAAAGCTCATGTTTCATATTGAGTGACCAATTTTCCAATATATAAGCACTATGTGAGCTCAAGGTTATTAGACTGGTCACTTCAGTCATGTACTGTTCGAGCGTATGCTGATAAGTAAATTAAATATTTCCCACCAACAACTCTTATTTGCGTGTGTTGTCGTATAGTTTGCAGAGTAGAAAAACGATTATGTGTTCATGCATGGCCTACCCTGACGTTGTTATTTATGCACCAAAGTGTATCTGGAACAGTGCTCAAGCCTGTTTATCCACTATCCATGGGCTA